>KK115468.1:220839-237670 GCA_000611955.2 Stegodyphus mimosarum
TCGAGAGGTTCGTGGTTCAAGTTAGGGCATTGCTCATTTTTCATGTCTCCTGCTTCGAAATGACCTAATGACTACATGGTTGCATCCTTTGTCTGTGGGTTTTTTATTACGAATGCTTTGAATGGTCTTCGACGCCTTGAGGTAAACAATAGAGATTGCTAACAGCTCTTACAGAAGTTGCATTATTTGATTATTTATATAATCGAAGCTTACTAATGGCGTATAATTTGCATCATTTTATTTATTGCGTTGAAAAAAAATGGCAGGTGGAAATCCTTAAGAGATTTTGCACATAGCCTTTAATTTTGTAAATCGGCATAACACACGTTTAATGGTACTGAGTGTGTGAAATTTAGAGAAAAATAGTAATAATCTAAAACGTCATTTTGAATTATAAAATAAGTTTCGTTAGATTATGAAATAAGTTTATGTTACAGGTTTTGTGGAAAGAAAAAAAAACCTGAGGTTTTCTGTCATTTAAACATATACTGTGCTCTTTTTGTATATTGTAAGAAAGATTGCAAGAACAAAAATACAAATGCAAAAGATACTCTAAATATACGTATGTAAGAATGTGTTAAGACAAGAATTATAGTAACAAATATATGTAAAATAATTGATATTATATACTAAATACAGATATATTGAATACACATAACGCCAGAATGCATTCACATTAATATACGTACCTGAAATTATCTGTTGCTTGAATCTTTATATATATTAATTTAAATGGCAAAAACACAAATACAGATAAATAAAATACACTAAAAATACTCATGTAATAGTACATCAAACCAAAAACTAAAACTACGAGTATATTCGAGGAGATCCTATTCCGTAAGATTACCACTGAGGTATACCAATTAATCGGTGTTATTTTGCCAACACTGATCACATACTGCACATTGTTTTAATATCAAGGATTTTAAATTTGCCGTTTTTATTTCCAAATATTATTTTCCAGTTTTGTCAGAATATCATTATTTTTATTTTGCCAACATTGATCAAATGCTGCGTGAGACGAAATACTGCGCTTCCTAACAAATTTCTATTTTTTAAATAAAATACATATGTATTTTCTTAAAAGCGGAGAAGAACTAAAGTAAAAACGAGACGTTCCTGTACTTGCATGGGTATGTTCAGATTTAAATTTTTTCAGATTTTCTTTGGTAATGATTTGTATTTGTAATGGTGGGGCAGCATTATGTGGTGGTGTGTAATTGGTACTAAACGAGGTACGCTCTAGGCGTCGAAACGAAAAGTAGCATGTGCACAATAATTGCTGTCCTACGCTAAAATTTAGTAAATTGCGTTATGAACCCTAGAAAGAGAAATACATAAAACAATCACTTACTCCTTTCTCGGTACAGTGCCGTTCAATAAATAGACTTGTAATTGCATAAAATTAATTTATTGAATCATTCATGAATAAATAAAATCTTACTCTGGATTAAATAGATATATAAGAATATTATCGCTCCAAAACTGGCTATACAAGCAACACGTGCATCCAAATACTGTCGGATATAAACAGTTCACATCGTAGGCTATTTCTTTGTGAACAATAATTAATTTTCGCTTGCATCCGTGCTGTCAAGCTGCTTGCGATGTATCTCTTATTTTCTGCAAAAGAGATTCGTTAGGATGGAAATCACATCGGTTGCTAAGGTTGAGCATTAGGCCTCTTTCAACTACATCACATGTGTTTGCAAAATACGTGTCATGTGCTTCAATTACCACAAGGGAATGCACAAATATTGCACAATAATAAAACCGCGAAGGAATTCATACATGTTGCAGAAGAATACAGCTCCGAAAATTTAAGAACATGCAGACTTGATTCTATTCTCGTCATGTGTACCTTGTGCTTTTTATTTAAACCTCAACTACGTCTAACCTCTCGCACTCCATTATGGGAAAAAAGCTAGGGCCGAAAACCCGCTCTCCCGTTTGGCATCGTCGTCAGAAAGAGGGCGAAAAACTAGTTCTGCGAGAATTTATTCCAGCGTGTAGCTATTCGATGATGATTCAACTTACGATTAAATGGATGACGATAAAATCCATCAGTGAGAAAATTGTGTTCTCACAGTATTATATTCTGAATTTAAATCTGCAAGAATTGAAAGCACTTCCTCGTTAAAGTGGCTAACATGCTCCGTTTGCAAAACTGAGAGCGGTTGAGCGATGTTAATTGATTACGGAACAGCAATTCCAGCATACTATGCCTATGAGGGGATATATCTCCCCGAAAAATTTTTTAAAGGTAACTGGCTCGAATCTATGTACATACGGTGAAAACTACAAAACCTTCTATTTGCTGGGATTCATACCCAGACAACACCAACCGAAGAGACTGTTTAGTGATCTTATCGCTCAGCGGCTGGTGGGTCTCCCGCAAGTGGCAAAAACCATCCCTCTCCCTTTTTAACGTGGAAATTTAAAATATGGTCATTAGTTTATGCAATTTACCGATTTAATAGAGAAATACCGTGTTGAGAACAGAATGAGACTAGGTTGCTCTAGCGAGAATAGCATGATTATTTTGTAAAATATCTTTTTAAACCGAAGACAAGATTTTGTTGATGCAAAAAAATCACTTCTGTATTTCTAAAATATCTTTATTCTAGTAAGGCTCCTTTTCGGGCTTAGGAAATTTTATTTCTCTCACCAACGTCATATGACATTAATCTGAAAATGCTCCTTAACGTCCCTTAATTATTTCCTTCATTTTTCACTTAATTTCGTCGTCAAGGTGATTAAAGGAAATGTCAATTTCCGAGTTCATTCCGGGACGATATAATTCCATTCCACGGCGACCAGATTTAAGGAATTATTGTTTTTCCTCCGTCATAGCCTGGAAATACTTCCTCATATTTCCTACGCTCTTAAGCTTAATTACAGATATTTCAAATGAGACAGGGAGGAAGAAATAAAATTTTATCACTCAATATTTTAACATCAGTCGTAATCATTATTTTATGTATAAATGTCGACTTATTCCAGAATATTTCCATAAACTGCAACTGAATTAATTAACTTATATAAATTAATTTAATTCATAACTTTATCAATTGTATATTAATGATAGGGTTCGGCCATCTGTTTATTTATTTTTTTTAGTTACCACATGGTTTTGATTTTATCTCAAAATACTAGATTATAGCAAAACCGGAAATACTATACTTAATTATCTAGTTAAGTTTTAGACTGTTAGTTAGTTAGAGAGCAATAAAAAGGAAAGCAAACCCTTATTATCTGCGAGCCAGAAGTCATTGAAAATATTCCACGTAACTATTTAATAAAACTTTCTTTTCAATAGAAACGTGTTATTTAATTTTTCGAAAATCACAGTTTTGAATTAAGTGTTAACATCACACATAAGTAACATTCTAATGATAATTATTCTTAATTTCAAATATGTTGATTATAACTGGTAAACTTGTAAATTTTTATGCGCATGTATGTATACGTTTGGTCTTATTTTGAAATGAAAGCTTTTAGTCAGTACAGAAACATTACTGTAATATTCTTTTGATAAAATAACAGAAAATTCTAATCGCTTTCAAAAAATTCTAATTACTTAGTTTATAAAAGAGTTAAAAGCGAACCAAATCCGAATACTTATCTCATTCATGTGACTTCATATAACGATATTTTTAATTAATTATATTTTAAATAGAATAATAGTAAACTTTCACTGTTCAAATATCCATAACCATTAATTACAGTTATTTCTAATGATACGTTTTCTTATGCAATAATTTCTTATACGAGATTTTAATTTGCTGGTTATATACACTGCGAAACAAAAGGGACAGTTCTTTATCTCCTTTTCTACTGGCCGACTGACGAAATTCAAATTGCGTTTTTCATGTCTCGAAAGCACGACTTACGATGTGTTTTAGATTTATATATACATTGTTTTAATGTAGGTATTTTGACGCAGAATCGGACTTTTTCTGAAATGACATGCCTAATTTTTTCCATATTTCGATACTACGATTCAAATTATGTCAAACTGCAAAGTTTTGTAAATATCGCACGACTAGTTTTTAACACATTAGCTCTTCAAATTTTAGCTCTTCAGTGTTAATTGAATTTGGTTTATATTAAATAATCTCTTTTCTTTTATTAAGCTTATTTGATTCTTCTTTTCACATTTCGAAATTTAGTTTCATCACAAATAAAATTCGCCCATTTTTTATGATTTATTTTTAAATAAATTACATAATTTTTTCAAAAAACGTTTTGAATTATAACCTATGAAATTTTTACCATCATTTTAAAGTTTTGATTCCAAGTATACCTACAAAATTATATTATTTCTAAGTATCCTACAAAAAATTAGTTTTCTATTCAGAATTTCCAAAGATAAAAGTGAATTTATATATTGGCGCGTTTTGAAATTTGGCGTATTTGTTGAAACCGATAATAACATCAAATGTGGTTTAGGCACTTTATTAAAATTATTTGAAAGTAGAAATGCCGTGAATTTTTTCCGCTCATGCACAATGTAAAAAGAGAAAAAAAAAATATTTTGCCATATTTTAAGAAGTACGTCAAGTGAATTATTTTTGGCGTAAACTGGAAAAAATGCGGGAAGATAAATTTTTAAATTTCTCCCTACAAAATTTAATATTTAGGCATAATTTGAGTTGCAGAATCGAAGTATGAAAAACAAAATGGCATGCTATTTCAGAAAAAGTCCGATTTTGTGTCAAAATACCTATATTAGAAAAATGCTATATATAAATCTAATATATATGCTAAGTCGCGCTTTCGAGACACGAAAAACGTAATTTGAATTTCGTCAATCGTCCCAGTAGAACGGGAGATATAGAAGTGTCCCTTTTTTGCGCAGTGTACATAATTTTTGTTACTACTTTTCCATATTTCTATGCATATCTCGATTCGGAAATGTAACCATTACGCTTCTCTGATACTTAACAATAAATAATTATTCATTATGAGGATGGTTATAAAGCTGTAACTTTGATACTAGTTTAAGTGATTTCTAAAGCTATATTTTAAGTTTTCAAATAAGAATTACATAACATTACCAAAAATCAGTGAACACTTATAGTCATTTAATTAAAAATTTTTAAGTTTCAAAAATAGCATAATCTAGTTCTAATGGGAAACGCTGCAACTTTTATTATTTCTTTATTCTTTATCAAAAACAATAACATAGTTTTGCGTTCTTAATTTGAAGCATATTTTGGCAATTTTAAAAATTGGTCGTTCCATTATATCCAATATTTTAGTAGTAGTTACCTGAAATTTAAAATATTATAAACTTAAGTTTAAGTACTATCGTAATAGTACTACTTCCCTCAATGAGTAGAATCATTAGAATTTTTTTTATGCTGGAGACGTGAAAAATATACACTGCCCTCACCGTGATTCTAACCCTGGATCTCTCGAATACACGTCGTGTATGCTACCAATTATACCACGAAGGCATACGGAAAGGAGGCAGAAAATACCATATATACTCCCCCTTTTAAAGGGCGACAGAGGATTAGGAAATCCAGTCGCCAAATCCTGGTGGCTACGAATTATTGCCCACCACCTTTCAGTTCTGGCGTCATTGTAGAGCCATCATGATTTTTTATGCTGGAGATGTGAAAAATGTGCAGTTTTCCCTCGCCCGGACTCGAACCCTGGACCTTTCGAATACGCTTCGGTTATGCTTTCAATTATATTACGAGGGCATGCGGAAAGGAGAGAGGAAATACCTTATAAATGTTATAATATTCTTAATTGAATATAATGCCTTACCTCAAAATAAATTTCATTATCCAACATGAACTAGTTTTAAATGCTATGTTATAGGTAAAAAAGCCGAATTTTAGCATTTGAGAATGAACAGTATCTTGAGTCTTAAATATACAGAAAAGCAACTTCTTCCAAGTGACTTCTAATGCGACCCCCAGAAGGGTTCAGAAACCTGAAACTGAATTAACCAATGTCTTAATGGTTTTTGATGCAATCGGCCATTAAAATCAAAAGCTCGGATATTGCAAGAAGAGAGTATTGAATTTATTATTTATATCTAAGATTACAGAGCTAAACAAAATATAGTAAAATCATTAGACTTCTAATAAAAGTAGTTGTTATTATTCTTCATGTATACAAAGCAATGGGAGTTCGAGAAATATACAAATTTGCAATTCGTCGGGAAATATTTGTATATTTTACAATATTTCCATTATATTTGGTTGCTTAACACAGCCATTGAAATATGCATGCCACATAAATATTATCGAAATAATCTGTGTATACTTTCAGTACCTCATACTTTTAATTAAACTTACGGTCAAATATTTTATTACGGGAAATATTTTTTACGTTACTTATAGAGTATGAATGTACGAATTGTTATTAATACTGTGATCCCCCTTCATCTGTATACAAAGTTTACACCTTGTGATCATGCTTTCAATCAGGTGGTCAACCACTGCAGAATTAAGCAATCACCATTCTTCTTGTAGAGCAGTTTCAAGCTCAATAAGAGTGGCTGGAGGTGGGAAACGTAAAGATACAGCACGGCCGAGAGCATCCCAAAGATTTTCAATTGGATTAAGGTCGGGCGAATGTGCTGGCCACGCCATACGCGCAATCCCTTCACTCTCCAGGTAGTCACCGACGATATCAGCTCTATGGGGACGTGCGTTATCGTCCATTAAAACAAACGTAGAGCCAATTGCTGCAGCATACAATCTCACAATGGGCTCTAGGACTTCATCTGGATACAGGACAGTCGTCAAAGAACCACGTTTCAAGATGTGCAGTTTGGTGCGGTATCCTAATGAAATCCCTTCTCACACCATAATGCTTCTGCCTCGAAATGCGTGATGTTTGGTTATGTTGGGACTGATTGCGTGTTCGTTGTTCACGCCATATATTTATGCGCTTGTCATCTGGCTCCAGAGCAAATCTTGACTCATCAGTAAACATGACATTGTCCCAGTCCGGCACATTCCAATTGGCATGCTCCCGGACCACTGTAATCGTGCTCCTCTTGATTGGACAGATAGAGGAACACAAACTCGAGGTACCCGGGCTTACAGTCCACTCATATGTAATCTTCGGCGTACGGCAGCTGCAAATATCGCCTTACCAATGGACGCTGTAACCATAGATGTCACACGTGTGGAGGTCGCTCTGCGATTCCACTTGGCTACAGTAGCAATATGTCGATCTTCCGCGGGGGTTGTAACCCTTGGGCGACCGGCTATATATCTTGACATGAAAGCGCGATTGGCTGTTACCTAACATATTTGCATACTTCCATCTACCTCTGCAACGAATTGCATCCTCTTCAATTCTGATTGGCTTCTGGAAATTACCATTTTCTTCTCCGTGCTTAACTTTTGGAAGTGAGTGTAATTAGTAGTTGTAAAGACATTAGTATTTTTTCGAAGCAGGAGACATGACAAATGAGCAGTGCTCTCGAAGGGACTCGAACCTCGGACCTCTCGAATACGCGCCGACTGTGCTGACCATTACACTACGAAGGCATGCTAAGAAGGCGGGAGGTATACCTTATATACTTCCCCTTTTAAATTGCGACTCGGGATTAGCAGATGCAATCGCCAAATCCTGGTGGTGCAGAATCATCATCCGACGCCTTTTTATTTCCTTGTACAAAGTAAAAAGGGAGTATTGTAATCACGAAAAATTTCGGGTCTCATATTTCAACGAAAATATCCATTTTGACCACTATCGAATGCTATCGAAATTGGCCATATTTTGCTTTAAAAGTGATTGAATTATGTTGTTCTTATCTTTCGGTTAAGATTTTATGCCTTTAGTTAACCTGCATGCAATAATTGTGGAATTGTCAACAATTTAAATGTTTTTCAATTTTTAGTTATAATATTTTAATTTTTGGTTATAATATTTTAATTTTTGGTTATAATTTTTGGTAATAATATTTTAATTTTTGGTTATAATATTTTAATTTTTGGTTATAATTTTTTAATTTTTGGTTTTAATTTTTGTTATAATAGCGCCCATATTTGCTTACATTTGAAGCTTAGCAAAATAGTGGATTTGTTGCCAATCTAGAGAAACTAAGCTTCGCAACAACAAAGTAACGTCTTCTTTTATTATTGTGAATTAAATTATGCTTGATTCATTTTGGAATTATCATTTAAGTTAATTTTAACTGTGAAAATTGTTTTTTTAATTGGTTTAACTGTACTTGGTGTTTTATGTTTTTCTATATCTTTCAATTTATTTTATAGTATACTTTATAGTTAAAGAAAAACCTTATAGTTTTATGCATAAAGTGCGGTACTGACTTCTTAGCATTCTTAAATGGTACATCGCTGAAGAAGAATTCACATTGCGCTGACGAGATCTGTGAAATCATTTATTATCATGAGCGTTGTAATGTCTACCTACTTCACGTCCAACCATATGAGTTATTATAACAAATATATGTTTATGACAAATATTATGTTTGGTATGCTCTACCAGCCTTCAAACTTTGCCTCATGAATTTAGAGCATCTTTTAGATGAAAACTATGAATAAATGCATGTTTTAAAAAACTTTTTAATTATCTCGCGTTCTGGAGGAGATTTTGACAAGAATTTATTTTACTACACTTGACGATATTTAATAACTTATCTTTATTGTAATTACTCATATTCAGTACAAAGCTGAATATTTAACTTCCTTATATATTTTAACAAACAACTATTTAAGTAATTTTATTTGTATGCCTCTAGTCTCGAGCTATAGTGCACTGCTCATCAAATTTAAAGAATAAGGAAAAATAAAATTTATTAAAAAACGATCAAAAGTGTTATTTAACTTGAAAGCGTTATTTAACACAAATTACCATGTTTAGAAATAGAGTAGTCTTAAAATACTGAATTCAAAGTAAAATTTACGGAAATATAAAATCGATGAATTCTCTTTTGTGTTTCTCAACAAATATTTCTTTAATATGGAATATGCTCACTTTTGAGAGGAATCCAGACTTCACGTAGAATTACCTTCACAGGATTTACCAAACAATAATGCAGACTTTCACAGAATTCCAGATCTTTATAGAAATCCATACCTTAATAGAATTTACCAAACAGCAGAGCAGATCTTCATAGAATTTACCAAACAGCAATGCAGACCGTCATAGAATTCCAGACCTTCATAGAAATTCAGACCTTCATAAAATTTACCAATGAGTTTATCAATTCTAGTGGGCATTGGTTAACAGCTGTAGTTAGTAAGCATATTACTTTAGATAGTTCTTTAATTTCCCAAATAGTGTAGTATAAAAAAGGAGGAACAAAAGGAGGAAAATAAACAAACAAGGAGGAAAATAAACTAAAGACAAACAGAAAAAATAGCAATAAAGAATAACTATCTGCTTGTTTAGGTGTTCTGTGCTGAAACGAAAAAATATAAATAGATTTCCAAATAGGGTATAAAAATTATTGTGTAGCCGCTGTCGGAAAATAAGTCGAAGCTCCATGTAAATATTCCATATTTAAGCTTTCCTATTATGTATAGATGGAAATCAGAATTTAGTTTCTGAAAATCTATTTCGCTAGGCAAAATTTCAGATCATCTTTCGATTAGAAGAAGAGGAAATCAAAATTAACTTTGGAGCTGTATTAAATTTGATGACTTCTACTATAATAATGTTTAGAAAAACAGAGTCGAAATAGTAGAACTTTAACAACTGCAGCCATAGAGCTTTCTTCAACGAACGCATAGAAGCAATATTTTGGATAAAATAAAAAAGTCTTATTTTCATTTGGATGACTATAAAATCGAATGCAGCTTCCACTAAATCAAACAATAATCAAGAAAAACGCGAGAAGGATTTTTAATTAAATTTTAAAATAAAGCGATAATCCAAGCAAATATTTTTCTGCGAGCAATACCTGATATGAAAAATTTTAAAAATTGGCAGCTGAAACAACGTATGAATCGGTTTAAAAAGACAAATGCAGATATAGAAAGTGTAGCAGCGTTTTTAATGAATTCAAGAGTCGTGACTGAAAATGAGAATTATCTTTCTGAGCTCGTTTTTAATGTTAGTGAAGGTGGCCTTTCTGAAAGAATACAACGCACTCGAGGAAATCATATTAATCACTCAAGAAAAATTCTCTTTTGTAGAATTTTTCTTGAGTGAATTGAAGCCTGCTCAGGACCGTTTAATCCTTATTAATCCTTATTATTACCAATAGAGTTGTAGAATACAATTTACATGTCACTCTGAAGTTTTGTATGAAATATTGAATAAACGGATGGGCATTTTCTTTCATGAACCGAATTATCATACTAGTTTTGCATCTACAAAACGGCAAAATGGTACTGTGAACTTGAAAGTATAAAACCCAAATGTCTACAATTTACCAATAAGTCATCTCGTAGTCTCGTCCATTTATCGTTATTTGAGGTACTATTCCTATAAGGAAACGTATTTCTTTAACGCGTTGCCTGCATACGGGTTCGTGTTAGATTGAATACACACACCGCCGATGATAGCTTGATAAAATTTATTTTATTAAAAGAAACTCTTCAGAGTTCAGTCAGTTTCCATAGAAATACTCGGACTTATGTTCACAGGATACAAACAGTAGTTACACTTCAAGCTACAAAGAATGTTAAACACAATCCAATGCAAAGCGCAAATAAAGACCGAAGCTAATCCGGAGATATCTCAATACTCCGAACTCACGCTGAACTAACAACTCGCAACTGAGAAACTGTTCCTCTCTCCAGTCTTATATAGTTTACACCCGGCCGTTGAGATATTTCTTGTACTTTATGCTTTTTGAAATTACTGGAAAGCGGGTCAGATACAGTTACAGCTGCATACAAAATCAATTACAGCTATTCAGTTACATTAATTATTACAGTGATACAGGAACCGGACCAAAATATCGCCAGATGATCCCCAAGTTTGACAAGTTCTGACAATTTCTTTCCAAATTTGGCGACAAACATTAATCAACAAAACCGCTGCCAGCTTGGCGATATCTCACCAAATTATTGAATAGCGGTTTACTTAATGTTAAATAGACTTTTCCGTGTATTCTTATTTTTCAGGCAGGACATCGTCTCTCTAGATTTTCATGTTACATTACACAGAAAAATAAAGCAAACTCACATATAATTGTACTAAAATTATCTATCTCTGTACAAAATTCGAAATAAATGATTAAAGGACTAGGCTTCATATGAAAATTTCAGCTATATTATCATCATCGCACATTTCAACAACTCTTTTTTCGATAAAACGGAAGACGGAAGTAAATAATAAATTAAGAAACTCTGCAGGAATTGTAACGTTTCGGACGCCGTCTAAAGAATTCAATTGGAATGAAATGACCAAAAAATGCAAGAAAAGCGTATGAAAGATGGTACAATCGGTTACAAGTAAAAATGTGGTAGAAAATTTATTATTCGAAAAAATATCAACTTAAACACTACAGCAGGGTGAAAAGATATAAATGCTCAAAATATTGAGGAGTTATTTCACGTTTTTTGAGATACCTTTGCGAACAAAACGTCCGTCGCCCACCCAGGATAGCGGTTAGCTGTACTAACATCCACACCGAAGGGCCCAGGTAAGAATCTCGGAGAAGGCCTCCTTGATTAAAAGAATTCAAGGATTTCGAAGGGAAGATTGACTTTGACAAGAAAAGCGTGAAATAGTTATTATTATTTATGAAAGAAAATATGTTCGGTATTCAAATTAGTATATGTGTAGTATATCTAAATTGAATATTTCTATGTTATACAAGTTAATTATAATTATCTAAGTAAGTCTGAAAATTTGAGTATGGTTATACACATAAACCTGTGCATATGAGTATGATTACACACGTGAACCTGTGTGTTATTAGTGTATTAAAACAATATATTTTACAGTTTCGGATAAAAATTTCTGTTAAAGATTTACCAAGCACAATGATAATAAATATTTGTTGTGCTCTCTGTCAAATAATGCTGAAAATGCATAAATATATGATTTTGTAAATTCATAAAAAATAATTTAATACTTGTAGTGGAATAAATTAAAGAACGAATTTAAAACCAAATTCCTTCTCCTCCAACTCGGTACGTTTAAGCAAAACCATAGAATCTTTAATTATCGTCGGTAAAAAAATTCCTTATCATAAATTTTAAAAAAATAAGCACAATAATAAACAAATAAATATAAGAAATGAAAGCAGAAATGAAAATTTCAAAATTCAATTAATTTATTACATAATTCTTTTTTCTCCTGTTATAAAAGCGCTTTCGTAGAACCATAAATATAACAAAGTTTTTGGGTATCTTGATTAACATTTACACCCCCAAGCTTCGTATTAATCTTTACTTTTTGATTTAGAAAGAGAAAAGATTAGAAATTATTATGCAAGGGAAGAAAAACAATTTTCCGGGAAGAAACAGACCGCATTAAATCATACGCTATTAGAAGGAGAGCCACAAAACGCTTTTAATATTTCACTGAATATAATTATCCTGCAAAAATTTTCATTTTCTTCCACGCTTTTTACGGGGAAGTCGAAAATTTCCGGAATAGCATCAACCTCTGACCTTCTTTTTATTACATTATTTTTTTTCTTTAAGCCACAAAAGGAAAGAAGTTAAATTAAACGTTGGTCGAAAAAACAGCTCATAGTTTTCATAAGTTAATTTGCCTGTAAATTGCCTGCAGTGGAGAAAGCATGCAATTAAAGCGCAAAATTCAAGCTTTCAGCTTTATTTCTGTTATTCGACTCTAAGCGTGCGTATTCCTGTGTATGCGTAGAGCAGAAAGAATGAAAAACGACTTCCTTCGAATTGAAAATTTGTAAAATATCATATGTGTTAAAAATTGCGGACAGCAATTTAAGAATTTTGCGTTACATTCAGAATTAAGTACATTGCGTCATGTTTTCGGGATGCAGTAAACATTAGAGTTTATTTAGCAAATAAGGAGCCTTATTTTGTTAAACTAGAACATGCGTAATTATTCCTTTTGCATTTAAGTTTAATAATATTGTGGTCATAAATTAAAACATCCATCATTTACTTTGCGTAGCGACTGTGTTTAATGTAAATATAAGAAATTTATGATAGCAAACAAAAATTTGAGGTAAACCTTTCTTACGTGTGATTAGTTTCATGTATCATTGAGAATCTTTGCAGCTTATTAACAAATAGAAGATTTGCAAGCAAAATGCTCAGCTTGCTATTCGTATTAAAATACAAAATTTACCTCTGCCCCGTGATATACAGTTCTCTCAATTTTTCATAAATTGTAGAGCAAAATTACAAGGATAAATATTTGCAAACATTAACGACTATTTGTTTGTAAACTTAACTTTTTCAGAAGATCTAATATGTTGTAACTTTCCATAAAATAAAAGTAGTTTTGTAGAGGTTCGAACGTCTTTCATTACTTATAGTAATGTCCTCTATAGCGTATCCGTAAGTCTCTATGCGACCTTTGTTATCACAACCATTTCTCGTAAATACGTATTTCTAGTTATAACAGCTTTCAAATAAAGTTATATATCTCTTTATGATACTTCTAAATTTAAAATTCCAATTATACAAATATTATGAAATCTAACATCTTTCATAGCTCCTGTAAATATAAATACGAAATGTTTATTATCGTTCTAAAAAAGAAAATAGAAAATGTTTGACTCTCATACACCAATAACTGCTCAACACGATTAATTTCAATGTTTGAAATTTTGGATTTTTTAGTGCCATAGATTGAGAAGTTAGTTCCTTGAGGAGCTGGCTAAAAATAAATCAGGATAATTGGACGCTGATTATTTTCTATTTAATGTTATTCAATAACATCCCTTTGCGATTTACTAGAGTGGAATATTCCTTAATTTATAATTTTGTGATATTTGTTATGCATACATCATTTATACATAGGTAATTCAAATGCTAAAATATGTTAATAATATTCACATGGGGTTTTGCAACTTTAAGGTCATAATCTAATTATCATAAAACAGAAGAAATTCATAAGGAATATTTTTTCGTAATTCTTGTAAATTAATGTTATAAATTTGCTGTATGCCAATACTTGAATATAGTCAATATTCTATACAACATGAATTATAAGGATTCTGTGAATAAGGTTTTCTTTGAGAAAATTCGCATTGATCAAATATACGATAACCTTGCACATCACTGTTTGTCGTATGAATAATTTACACGAAAAACATTTATTTAAAGACTCGTACTAAAAGTTTTAATATTTTGCTCTTAAAATCGTGTGTGTCTTCTGAATTTTCAAGAAAAAAGCTTAAAATTAATTATGTGGGGCAATTTTTACCTTATGGTTTCAAACATTTTATATTTTGATTTAACTGCGCTTTTCTTATTGTGTTAAAGGGAATTAAAGGATTATTAGTTTATTTCTAATATTTTCCTTTATCTGTAAAACCTATTACCGTATCAAGCGAAATTAATGGTTCTAACTCTCCTTTTTGCTCGGACTGATAATTTAACGAGATTTTGATAAACTTGATGCACATAATATTAAATATATATCTCCCTGAGAATCTCCTTCCATCGTCAAATCTCCCTGAGAAATCCATCGTCGTCAATCCATCGTCAATCTCCCTGAGAAAATCACCATCGTCAAATCTCCCTGAGAAAATCACCATCGTCAAATCAATCCATCGTCAAATCTCCCTGAGAAAATCACCAGTATTTCTAGGCAATGTTATTCTTTGATGAAAGCGGTCTCAAAAAGGGAGTGAGGAATAATAATTACATTTGTTGCATTATATTATATTATAAAGGTGTACTGGTAGCTACCAAAGGTGGCCATTTACAATTGCTGTCGTGAAGAGAAGTTTTATTATACATATAAAGAATCCACATGAAAGTTCGTATCGGTCCCTTTTGTTTGGGAAATATTAGACTATTTATCTCAAAATTTTTTATACCAAGGTAGACATGTCCAATCGAAAAGAGCAGTTGCAGTATCTCTAGCTTAAAATTTCAGAAATTATCAAATAAATATAATATAAAGGATAAATCAAGTATGTCTGTACATTTGTTGTATTCCATAAATGTTTTAGATCATAATATTTTAATTTTACAGTAATTTCAAATGTAGTTCTTCATATTCAGAAAACAAAACGCACAAAATATATGGAGTTTGAAGTCAAATAAAGGCTTAGAAAGAATGTTTTTGGTAAGCAACCAAAAAAAATAATTTTGAAAATTACAAACTTTAATGCGATTAATACAGAAAGATATTGCACTAATTTCATATTACTAATATTGAATTAATTTTCATATCGTAGTATTATAATTCGATATTGCTGACATTTATATAAAATGCGTTGTTTGGCTAATTCAAGTGGTATAGTCCTTGCTTACTGTAATACGTTTCTACTGTATAAATTTGCAATAATATGTTACCGTAATTAATTAAAATAATTAAATTTTCGTAATTCACTCTGTGCGCAAGATGATTTTTAAAATTGAACAAGTTTCGCTTTCCTGAAAAAAAAAAAACCAAACATATTTCTATTCAAAGCAGAAGAAATATACGCATAACATCAGTTTGCAACATCCCAGATAGCCACCTATTGGAGGAGAGCGCAGAGAACAGAAATAAACAAATAACCCAATTTTAGGTACTGAAAGTGAAAAGCTACCAATATTCATAATATGTTCATAATACATATATTCATAATATGTTCAATTCATAATACGCCTTAGACTGATTTCTAAGCAAACACAAGAAAAAAAGGACAGTTTTATATCTCTCATTCTACTGGGCCGATTGACGAAATTCAAATTGCGTTTTTCATGTCTCGAAAGCCCAACTTAAGATATGCATTAGATTTATATAGAGCATTGTTCCAATATAGGTATTTTGACACAAAATCGGGTTTTTTCTCAAACGACATGCAATTTGTTTTTCATATTTCCGTTCTACGACTCAAGTTATGTGTAAATATTAAATGTTGTAAAATTTGGTGCGAAATTTACGGACAAATTCAAAAATTAATCTTGGCGAACTTTTTTAGTTTGGGCCAAGAATAATTCACTTTGGAGAAATTCTTAATATATGGCAATCTATATTTCTTTCCCTTTTTACATTGTGCATGAGCGGAAAGAAGGTCAAATCGTCCTACTTTTAAATAATTTAACAAAGTGTCCAAACCACATATGATGTTATTATCGTTTCAACAAATATGTCAAGTTTCAAAACTCGACAATATGTAAATTCACGTATATCTTCGGAAATTGTGAATAAAAGACTCTAATTTTTTTGCAGTCGTGCCTAAGAAATTCATCTATTTTAAGACGATGTTTAAAATGCTATAGATTATAATTCAAAATTGTTTACAAAAAATTTACAAAAATTATTTTAAATTACAAATTTTCAAAATAAATAAAAAAAAATGGTGAATTTTATTTGGCATGAACCTAAATTTCGAAATGTGAAAGGAGAATCAAATAAGTTTATTAAAAGAAGACTAATAAATATACACCAAATTCAATTAACATTGAAGAGCTAACATTTTGAGAGCTAATGTTTTAAAAACTACACGTGCGATTTTTACAAAACTTGGCAATTTGACATAAATTGAATCGTACAATTGAGATACGGAAAAAAGTGGCATGTCATTTCAGAAAATATCCTACTTTGTGTCAAAATACCTATGCTAGAACAATGCTATATATAAATCCAATACCTATCTTAAGTCGCGCTTTGGAGACATGAAAAACGCAGACTGAATTTCGTCAGTCGGTCCAGTAGAACGGAAGGTAGAACTGCACCCCACTTTTTTTTTTTTTTTTTTTTTTTGGGCCTTTTG
>KK115468.1:242331-263826 GCA_000611955.2 Stegodyphus mimosarum
TTGGTATGTATTTTTTATTTTAGACTAATTATTTTTTTTTATTTTTAAATTTTAAACCTAGTCATTTGCTCTCAGTAAAATAGACTGCATATGCTCGAATAATAAAATGCATTAGTCTATTTTAAAATAACTGTTGTAAATACTTATACAATCAACACAAATATTACACACAATGCTAAATGTTTAGAAGCTTATAAGGTAGAAATAATTTTATAGATAAACATTTAGAATATTTGCGCATTTGCAAAGCTTTGTTTGTTTTATAATTGTGTACCTGTACTATAATTTCTGTGCAACCATAAATCAGCACTGCTTTTTTATCTTCCTAAATTAATTTTTTTTAAATTAGCTTTAACATGCTACTGAATTGGCAACATATGCATGCCATATTAAAACTTTATGCACTGAAATAACTCCATAGTTAACTGTTAAATTACGCCACTAGCACTCATACCGAGGTGCTGAAATATTGCTTATGATGCAATACCTCACTGAAGTAAGAAATTTATTTAATTTTAGTACACAGAATGGGAGAACGTGCATATTAATACAGTATCTCAATATAAATATATATATAAACTTATTTATTTATTCAAAAGTGGAATCTGACTGAGGAGGTGCTACATAAAACATTGTTAAGATTCTAATACTATGCTTAATCTAATATAATGAAAAAATAAAAATAAAACCAGATCGCACCTGATACCTCGGATTTATTTTTTAAAAGCATTCCACGAGCGAGGGAGTGAATACATAATCAAATTGAACAGTCCAGAAATTAAACACTCGGCGATATTGGAGCTTGGTCATTGTGCTCCAAACCCTTGCTTAAAATATTTCCCTCTCACTTAATCATATTATTCAAATTCTAAACTAATCGAATAAGCACCCCAAAACCGTTAATGTATTGTAATAACTGACTTGCTAGGAGTAACAACCAGCCCAATGAAATTACTTCCTAAATCTTCTTTTTAAAAACCAAGGCTTCCTTCGTTGTTTGGGCAAATAATTTGGCGACGAGTGTCTTGTCGCCAGCATGTTTGGCGATCAAATATTTGCCTAGAACAAAGTGAGAGGGTATGATGAGAAAGAAGGGCTTAGAGAATTGGCTAAGAGAAGGACCACGTTTGTCTGTGCGTTAAGAGCTGTCCGTTGAATTAAAACATATCCTGTAATGTCATCACAATTCAAGCTCCGTTTCTTATTTTCCTATATTGCTTGGAATTTTCGTCATTATATTTCTTCAGTAAAATGGAGGCAGATTTCAAAAATTTTGCAAAAGAAGGAGAAAAATCTGCCAACATAGAAAACAACTACCTTTATTGAGATTATTGATTAATGTTACTGAAGTTATGAGATCACGTATGTCGGGAGAGAAAGTTGAAGCAGAAGTTAAAGCATATTTGCAAGCTTCTTCTGTGGTTTTTCATAAGAATAATTTTGAAACTGTTTTCTTACTTTACATTTACCGTTTTCAAATACTATTTTCAGTATCCTTTGCATGTTTATATAGTACTTCTTTGCTTTGGCAATTTGTCAACGATTTTTCTACAAATAAATAATATACACCGCCCTCCAAAAGTTAAGAAAAAGCATGTTTTGCAAAGCGCACCATTATAAAAATGACAGCAACGTTTAAATTAACAGTTCACATGTATGACAGTAACGACGTTTAAGAAAATATCTGCAAAACCACTATCTAACATTTTTATTTTATAGAAATGAATATTTATATAGGAGTTGGAGAAAAAATACAAAATTATAATTTTTGTTCTCGAGTGTTGATCTTCAGTAGTTATTACAGTTTCGTGGATAATATCCAGGAGAGTCTATCAATGCCAAGAGAAGCCGTTTGCCCGATTCGTTGAGTCGGATGGATGGAAATGGGGATGTTACAAGCTGATGCTGCTAGACGTCTCAATGAATCTCGTAGCTGTCTACCGAATATGGAATCAGTTTGAATCCATAGATTCTATGTCTAGAAGACATGTTTCAGGCAGACTTAGAGTTACAACTGCGGGAAATGTTATTTAGCTCTTTCGGCCCGAAGGAGGAGTAACATTACTGTGCCTCTTGGTAGATCATTTGGTGACAACAGGTACAAGAATCTCAGTAAATTCAGTGTGCAGATGCCTGCAAAATACAGGTCTGTATGCAAGACGACCAGTTGTTTGTGTCCCCTTGCCCGAGGACACAGAGGTGCCCATTTATGTTGGGCAAGAGAACATGTCTCCTGGACCAGTCAACAATGGGCGTCTGTTCTCTTCACAGATGAGTTCAGGTTCACATCGGAGAGTGATTCAGGTCGTTAACTGATTTGGAGGAAAGAACGCATCAAATACTGCCAATCCCACATTGTGGAAAGACATAGTTACAGAGGTGGTAGAATAATGGTTTAGACTGGTATATCTCTCAGTGGTCACACTGATCTGCGTGTGTTCCATGGAGGAACTTTGACCAGTGGGAGATATCGAGACGAGATCCTTGATCAATATGTTCGTCCATATGCCGCTGCTATTGATCCTGGATTTCTTCTGATGGACGACACTGCGCGACCGCACTGAGCTCAGGTGGCTGAAGAATATCTTGAGGGTCACAGTAGGAAGCGGATGGAATGACCAGATCAATCCCCAGAGCTGAATTCCATAGAGCATCTTTAAGACTACCTTGGAAGACAGGTTGCTGTTGTTGAAGTCCTCCTTCAAGATCTTTAGATGAGCTTGAACAAGGATAACACTGTGTTTGTTTTTTTCACTGATAGGCAACTTAATTGACAGCTTGGAATGTCACTGCCGGCAATGTATTGCAGTTAGGAGTGGACATCTTCCTCATTAGAACCCATTTTTGTAATGTTACCAACCAATGTTCCCTCAAAAAACTGTGATAGGTATCTCAAGATTGGATTTCTCTGCCAAGAGTGCAGTTTTTTGTTGTAATTCATGTTTGTGGTGAACTTTAGAAACATTCTATATCGCATTCATTAACGAACTGTTTAATGAGCATACCCTGTAAATTTCTTGTTTCTAGGTTGCTTCATACTCAAACTAGACACAAAAAACATGCTGTTTCTTAACTTTTGGAGGACAGTGTATTATCTCCATTAATATTTTTGTCTTTTAGCAAGGAAATGTACCTTTTATTGTGGGACTGCAGGTTAGTAAAGAAAATTTAACTTGAGTAAATATTTCATGCACCTAAATTAAATATTTTTTATTTTATCTCGGCAAAGAAAGGCTAATGTTTGCATTTGTCTTTATATCCCACAGCCTTGTGAGAACAACTGTATTGCAACATTACTTTCTTCGAGTTTATTTGGTAAATTACACGTTATAATTCATTATAATAAAGTTAAAAAAGATTCCATTTTTAATGAATCATGATGAGAAGAATTGAAAATGCATTCTAAGTAACTATTAGATTTTTAACTATGCACTTACATATTCGTCTACCAAATAAATGTATTTAAAAATATTCCGTTAATAAAATATATTCCTTATACATTTTCATAACAATTACAAGCTACCAAATACAAATTATTTTAACAAATAATTTGTATTCCAGTCCTTAATATCTACTTTTGCTCTCTAAATACCATCACTTTTACCTTTTTTTGGCTTCTTTCTTTCGCGTAAGGCAATGGATTAGATAGAATTTTTTTCTTTGCCACCTTAATGTGTCAGCTAAAATGTTTTCGAATTTCCGAATCTTCACCCATCCACCTATTGTTATGCAATAAGACAGAGCAGCTGTTTCGTTAACGAGAATCAACACCTTTTGAATAGCAATGATGCCAACTTATGTTGTAGGAAATTTCTTAAATGGAACGTTTTATATGATTTTCCAACGAGTTTTTAATTTTTACAGTTATTTTGATGGATTTCCTGCTGTCTTTGAATTAAACACAGCAGATTTTTAGATAATGCAGATAGTTATGAGCACCAATTAAATCGTTTAATGCTACAAAATTAATTAATAATAGTTTACTGCCACTGCACGTTTTACTGATAACATAACTAGTGGGTGGTACATACAAAGAGTGTTCCCGCAATTTTGTAATGATTTTGGAGAGATTTATATATATAAAAAAACCTTAAAATTTTATATTCTAATATGTTCTGTCTGGTAACTCTTTTTTTTTAACTATCATACTGCATCTTGATTTTTAAGATAAAAGTCCTTTTCTTAAAACATGACCCTTAAAACTGCTTCACAATCTTGGCATTAGTCCATCTAATGTTTTGGGATACCGCTTATAAAAAGCTTGTTTTAAAAGTCCAAATGCACAGTAATCCTTAAGAGACACATCATGGGACTTGGCTGGGATGTGTTTGAAGGGAATAGCTTCAATTCCGGTTTCATTTCTCATTTTTTCAAAAAACAGAACAGTATATTTAGAGGTATGGCTTGGGGCCTTATCCTGATCGAACGTAACACAGTGAAGATTGTTTGGATAAAGAGATGGAATTTCTTCTTTAAAAATAGGTGTTGAAACATATTTCTGATAGTAATAGGAATTAATTTTTAATTTTTTCTACTTTTCTTATTTTAAGTTTTCCATTATAAGAGAATCCAAAAATAACCATAAAGCCTTTAGAAAAACATTCTTCGTTTTCTTTGAACCAACATATTAAGCTTTTTTCTCCTATTTTTCGGTAGTAAATCGATTTTTTTCTGTTGCTATTAGATACGTATATCCAAACCTCATCAATTGTACCTATAAATTTCCATTTTTTCCATGGCAAATAATTTTCATACAGCAATCTGCACATAGTCTTACGCTGAGAATCGTGATCCTGCTATGATTAGCTTATAAATCAGATTTTGTAATTTTTTTTACAGTTCGTGCAGAGATATTTAAAGATTTTTCAATAGCTCTTTGAGGGGCTGGATTTTCCTTTAAAACATGAGATGCGTCTTTAGATTTAATAAGAGCTGTACTGATCTTTGATGGGTATGCATTTTTTGCCTTTTTCCCAGTTAGATGTAAACTTCGATGTTTCTTTCCTTTCATATTAATTACGTCACTTATTTTACGTGTGGAAATATTAAAACCATACTTTTCACATCTTTTTTTTATAATTGAATAAGATTATTTCTCTTCGGACAACGCAAAAATATAGTCTTCAATCTATTGTTCATGTTTCAGCAATATTTTAAAGAAAAGAATATTTTTAATGCTGCAGACAATAATTAAACCTTATTAAAATTTGATGCCAGTCACTTTTATATGTCAAAATTAATATTTAAATTCATAGAGAAAATCGAAATCGTTATAAAAATGTGTAAAACACTCTGTATATTTTATCTATCTTTTACACGGTATTTTGTAAATAAAGGAAGCACGTCATACATTATTGTACGTCATACATTTAGAATATTATATTCTTCGATACTTATGTTCTCTATTTAAAAGCAAGCAAAATTTAATCATTTTTAAATTAGGTAAAATTCAGCTTTAAGTTGAATCTTGCTTATTTTAATTAACGATAACATTTCGAAGACGTTCGGCACATTATATAGTTATTAATAAGCAAAAGCGTATTTATGGCCTGCCTGCGTGCAAAAGGATTTTTTTCCCAATCGACGAACTATTAACATCAAACGACGAACATTATTAACAGCAAATCTAGTCGTCTACTATTTATAGCAAAACAAAGTCATCTACGTTTATATAATACAGAATTTGCCAAATTATCCATCTTATTAAGATGCTTTTAGAACGTAAATTGCGTGTGTTTTTTGTAGTAGTAAATAATAAAATGGGATTTTCTTCAATGTATTTAGGATATAAAATAGGTTGCTGTCTATACATATTACGCAATTATGACGTACCCAGCGTCTTGTAATATTTTTGAGAGCTTCGGGATATATTTTCTCTGCCAGTTCTCCAAATTATTGCAGGTCTCTAATATTCTGAGGAAATATTCTAAAATATCTGAAAAATCTGGTCTCTAATATTCTGAAAAATAAAATCTGAAAGCTTTCAGATTTTAGATTACGCCCAAAGGGGCTTTTTCTAAGGTTTTGTGCGTTACCATTATTTACTAAATATCATGATCTTCGCACTTAAACCATAAAATTCAATTCAACAGCAATATCGCAAATTATTTCAAAGAACATACCTTTAGAATTTCCGATACACAATGGTAGGTATTTCTCCCACCTTCTTCGCATGCCTTCATGGGTAGTGGTGTGTACGCTAGGCGCGTATTCCAGAGGTCTGTGGTTCGAGTCTCTGCGAAGGCGTTGCTCATTTTTCATGATTCTTGCTCAGTTCTTCAGATTCCTGATACTCAAAATTACCTAAAAATTCTACAATGGAGTCCGAACTAAAAAGGTTGTGGATGATGATTCTCCACCACCGGGACTTGGTGATTGAGTTCCCTGAACCCCAGTCGCACTTTGAAAGGGGTTATATAAAGTATTTCCCCCACCTTCTTCGCATGTTTTCATGGTGTAATGGACATTACGCTGGGCTGGGTTTTAGAAGTCCGTGTTCGAGTCCCGGAGAGGGCATTGCTCATTTTTCAAGTTTCCAACTTCAAAATACCTAATGTTTCTACACAGTCTCTCGCGCTGGAGATAAAATTGTTTTTTCCCGTACAGTGTTGCCATTACTCGCTTTGAAATCGTTCAGTTTCTTAATCAAACACTCATAAATGCTTTACAAAATATGAAATAGATAATAAATCAAATCCGAAATTCCAAATTTGAACTTCCAGATGCTCATCCAGTGGATACGTGCGTTATTCCAACTTTGATGGCTCTAAGTACCCTTGTTTTATCACAGTGCTAGAAACATACATACCTATATGCAGATCCTTCGTTATAATTTCTTTAAGTATGATACAGGGCGATAATATTTGGTTTCAACAATTTCAAAAAGGAATTGGCCGTTTATAGTGAATCGACACAAAATGCCAAAACGAAATTAATAGCTCTTCTGAGCTAACGCTCGTTTGCTCTAAAAAAAAAAAAAGAAAAGCCTCGCATAGAGGCAAAGACCATAAGTCATATTCCTTTTATTTTTGGGTCATGTGCATAACACGAAAGCACTTAGCATTGTTGCGAGATAAATATTTTCAGAGATAAAAATTCAATATAGGTTCATAATTCAATAAAGGTTCGGCGCAATAAAATCGTCGACCACAGTTACAGCTACTAAGATTATTTGCAACAAACAACTAAGTTTACCTAACTACAGTGCATCTAGACACAGTAAACCCTGCAAGACTAACTGCATCCTAGCTTATACACACGTAGCCAATGAAATCCACCAATCCTTATTGGTTAAGCGGTATACCACGGACCTGGAACTGAGCTATACATGCTTTACATATAACTCTAAAACAATATATTATAGTATTAGCATAGAAAACACAAAATGTGCGATTATATCCACAACAAATATATGCCTATCATTTCAGACACATAATATGATTGTATAAAAGACATATTATCGCATTACAGTGCTCTGAAAAATTAATTTTAGTCCCAGAATCAAATATGGGAGCTTATGTTAATAATTTTCTCTATCCGTGACAGACACAGGCAATTTTTCGGGATCTATCTACATTGTTTATTTGAAAGGGATCCTAACACCTGTGGCAGAAAGACTAGGGGATAATGTATTCCGCTGATCAGTAACCATATATATTGACTATTACTAAAAGTGCAGCATTATTTGAGTAGTATATCTCATACGGGAGAAACATTCCTTTTTACTTTTATGATTGTCGATAGTAAAATAGCCGAGTCAAGGCTGTAAAAGCCTGCTGGAAGCTTAAAAATAATACAATCCTTTTAAGTCCTGTATTTATGGACAAATGTCACTATTATCTTCCTTTAAATTCCTTTTCCGAATTATACTGCTGCATTTAGAAATTATACTATCTATTATGCATTTAGAATATAGTATTATGCATTTAGAAATTTATAATAGCTATTATGCATTTAGAAATTTATAATAGCTATTATGCATTTAGAAATTACGATTGTACTGCTGCACTTGCATTTAGAAATTTTAATAGCATGCATTTTACAACGGGTTTGAATTACGGAGTAAGAATATTAGTGTATCTTTCAATACACAGATTGTTCGACATCTGAAAGAAGATGCTTTTAAAGTTGTAGACGATATTTCCCATTTCATTTAACAGAATGTTGCCAGAAATGTTTATTAGAAAATATTTAATTTTTTTAAAAATTTTTATCGAAATTCTTCTAAAAATGTGCAAGCACCGTCTATAACAGTAAACTGCATACAGAAGTTAGAACTTTACGTAAGAAAGGTAATAGTTAGTAGTTCTTTCACTTCACTTCAAAGGAAAGGAGCATGAAATTGTTAAAATATGATCAGCAGATGAGAACATTTTACAGCATTAATCATGTTAGTATTAGTCAAGCATTAGTCTTCTCAGCAGAAGACTTATGCTTGACTAATTAGTTTTACTCATTAATCTTCTCAGCAATTTACAAGATTAGTCTTCTTAGCAAAAGAGAACAATTTACAACATTAAACCATAGCATTTCTGGTAACAAACACCATAGCATTGCATCCGCCGACGGAGCAGTGCCGTAGCTAGAAGAAGGTCACACTATGAGGAGCAACATTTTCTATGTGGAATATATTATAGGGATTAGTCATGTGAGTCTTCGTAGTAGAAAGATTAATATATATTTATTGAATTGTAGCGAAGTTCACTGAGGTTATTTGCCTAAGGAGCCGGATGTCTTCATGGAGGACTAAAAATCTCTCCAAAAGGCGTAAAAGATGAAAGCTGGCTCGTATGAACGTTATGAAAAGGGTCATGTTTCGTATTCACCTCCTTCATACATGAATACAACGGTTCGTACCCGTACTTTGCTTTCCAGATAAGGCGACTAACCCGTTGTCTGGGATTAGACCTCAGGTTGAACCATCAGTATTCAGCCACCTTATCTAATAGGTCATTAGCGAAGTGAACAGTCATGAGATTCCATATTGTTACACAAAATTTTATTGAAAAGGTAATTGTTTTTACACTAGATAAAATATTCAAAGAAATTACTAAGAGGCTTCAATAGCTTCACGTTTTTGCTGTGGTATGTTTCCCTTACTCCATCGGAGCCTTTCAATGAAAATACGAATGAGAATTAAATTATGATCTGAGGATAGAGTTCCTCAGTGAAATAGAAATACTTCAGATATTTATCTGCTACTGATTAGGAAGACGAAACCGAGAGGAAGAAGGACAGTCGTTATGTATCTTTATAAGTTTTTCTAAAATATACTCTCTAATACGAATTTCCAAATACTGTAATTTTGCTTCAAAATTTTCTCACAAATGTTATAAGTATTACTTCCTGTGAGAGGAGTTTTCCTAGATGCCCTTCGATTAAGAAGGACCTAAAAATTAGTAATTTATATTTAATAAATACTGTACTGTCTAGAGTTGTGGTTCCGCACGGAAGAATCCTCGATGAAGTTTTGTGAGGAGTAAATGATGGCCAAGGGGCAGATAGCCGAATATGCACAGGCAATTGTACTACATAAAGATTCCACTGATTATAACAAATTATTAATATTGTAAAATTGATAATTATTTGTTTATTGATATTGTTACGAAATGTCCAGCTACGGAAAAATAGTTTTCCCGCAAAGCAGGTTTACGGTTGCCAGAAAATGGCGAGGAAAGTCAGTGTTGCCATATTTGGCGACAAAACTTGCGATATGCCATAGATGGATGGAAGACCTTCTGGAACGAATTCTTACCTGTTTGGCACAGAATGTTCTCGAACGCAAGCCAAACGCTATATAAACCCTGCTAGTACGTGCAGAGTGAGTAATCGTAATTTCTCCACTCACCATATGAATAATATCCACAACTCTGAAAAATCAATAGCAAATGCATTCGCTGAAGAATTTGAGAAAACTTTTAAACCCCACCCACCTGAAGATTCTGAACTTGAAAGAAATTAATTACTCGATTGCCTCAATTAAAAACTGAACAATTGCTGCTTTTATTCCTCTCACTTCCCCAAGAGAAATAAGACAAATTGTTAAAGACTTGAAGCCTCGTAAAGCTGAAGGTTTTGATGATGTTAGTAATGAAGCCGTCAAGGCCCTCCCAAGACGTTGCATTTTTCAATTATTTAATATTTGTAATGCATGTATCAGATTAAGATATTAGCCGTAACAATGGAAGCATAGCATTATTTTTACTATTCTTAAACGTGGAAAGGATCCCAAACAAACTGCAAGCCATAGACCAATTAGTCGTTTACTAATTAGTCTATACACGGTAAAATTTTTGAACGTATCTTAAAAAAATGACTTAACGAACGTTTAGAAAGACTCGACCTCGTTGATAGTAATCAGTTTGGATTTCGAAGCAAACAGAATACTACCCACCAAATTTTGAATCTTGTGGAGTATATTGCACTTAATTTTCAAAAGAAAAAAGCAGTTGCTGCGTGCTTCCTCGATTTCGAAAAGGCTTTCGATCGAGTATGGCACGCGGGACTGATCCACAAACTTAGCAAATTTATGCTTCCAATCAGCTTCATTCATCTTTTGATCTCTTACTTTAAACGAAGAACCTTCCAAGCTAGATATGGAAATGCCTTATCTGCCAAGAAAATAATTTACAGTAGCGTCCCACAAGGGTCTGTTCTTTCGCCGTGTCTTTTTAATATCTTCATAAACGACCTTCCCAACCCACTGGATTCTAAGCTACTAAAAATGCGCAGATGACACTGTCATCCTTACTGACTCACGTAGCCCGCAACTCGCAATGGATAAACTCCAATTTAAAGTCAACATCGTCTCGAAATGATGCGAAGACTGGAAGATCAATCTGAATTCCACCAAATGCTGTGTTGCACTGTTCCGTAGATACAGAGACGGAATTAGAATCAATACTGATGTCAAAATTAAAAACGAACTCATTCCTACTGCTTGATATTATAAATACCTAGGAGTAATTATGGATAATCAACTCACTTTCAGCCAACATCTTAAAGAAATTCTAAATAAAGCAAACGCAGCCTATATGGCACTTTACTGTGTGATAGGACGAAAATCAAAACTAAATATAAAAATTAAAAGAACTATGTACCTTACCTTAATTAGACCTATTATGTTGTATGGCGTGCCTGCCTGGGCAACTGCGAGGAAAACTGATAGAGCCCGTCTGGGCATCCTACAAAACAAAACTTTAAGAAGTATTGTAATGCTCCCTGGTTTGTCAGGAATACTCAAATGAAACATGATCTTCAAATAAAAACAATGCGTGAGCAAATTTTAATCTCTTCACATGACTTCTTCGAAAGTTCAAATACTTCTCCATACGAATCCACTAGGAACCTATGTGACTATGATCTAAGTATTGAAAATTTGTTTAAGAGGCCGTGCACCATACATTATTCTTGGTGATTTCACTTTGTAAATATTGTACATAGCGTTTTTTGTTTCTCACCTGACAAAAGCAGGTTTATAGACTTTTGATTCTTGGCAAAGCCGATCATGGATTTTGTCTTCTTCTTCAAACTACCAAAAAGTACTGTTTCTCATTGTTTTAACCGTAACGCCTTAGCCACACCCACTTTTGACCAAACCATCATAATTGCAAGAATGTGTCTGCACATCCCCAAAACTTTCGCTTTTATAAATTCTCTCACTGGATTTTGTGTGATACATGACCAAAGCCTTTATTTTCGTTGAACTTTGAGTGTTACGACCACAGCCTCCCCGTTCGCAAATCTATATGTCAATGTTAAATTTATCGCTTAATTAACAGAAAGAATACTTAAACTGTATCTTCAAATATATCACATGATTTATTTTTTCCTTCTTGATCCTATAACCGATAAGTGCCCTCTTTCATGAATTCAAAGCTAAAAACTTTTATTTACTTGACTGAATACGACCGTTTCTACATCAGATCTTTGATTCCTCGACTTTAGCCACCACTACGACCTTGCGCCTGATTTCGGTCGCGATATATTTCTCGCCCCCGGGTGATCGGTATACAAATGTATACTTTTTCTTTACTAAAGCGAAATTGCCTATGACTACTCTGAATTTTCGGTGAAAGCTCCTTGTAGCTGGGACCAAGTTTGACGAAGAGTGAGTCAGGGAGTCAGTGTCCCGTCTATCAAGTCGTACCCGAGTTAGCGCCTTGTCGAGTCTTATCTTCAGCGTGTTGAGCTCCGATAACGACCAAGTGCTTATCTTCGAGTGCGTCGCGAGTTATAGCGTGGAGAGTCTCGAGAGTACGTAGAGTTCCTAGAACGACTGAGACGAGTCGGGAGCTCTACTCTGGTGCTTTGCCATGATAATGTCTCTACCGTTATACCCTGATATCCTGAAGGTTGTGTCACTGATTGTTTCAGCGTACTTGTCGTAATTTTCGACGATTGTAAACGTGTTTTTGGGAACTTTCCTGAATAATACTGGGTAATAAATCGTGTTTTCATTCTTCATCAAATGTTGTCATTAATCACTCCAAATCCACGAACCCGTGCAAAAACGCAACAATATAAAGCAATATGATGAAACTGAAGGAAATCATGCTCTTTCCCAGTAAATTCATACTAAGAAAGAAACTATATAAAATAAATATAAAGTAAAAATACATCGAAATGTTTTCACTTTATAAATCAGTTTTTTTAATGTATACTTTTTATGCAAAACATGCAATATAAAAAGGGTACATTAAGGCAAGAAACATTATAGGCAGGGACACAAGAAAACACACATTAAAAAAATAAGAAGAACGCAGAACTTCCTAAGAAGATAAACGAACTGCTTGCAGAATTTTGAAGAAGATTTTAATGTTCTCTTTCAATGTTTTAAAAATTTGAATATGCCAATAGGGCTCATAGAAGCGCTGAAGAAATTGCACTAAAACGTATACCAACCACATCCGTCCTTCTTGTAAAAAAAATCATGCGGCAACCCTGAAATTTCATACTCTCAAATGCTGCTCGCTCTCTCAACTATTTCTTTTGGGCAATAGAAGTTTTTTGGTTTGGGTATCCAAGGTCTGGCTTTTTTCGCCTTCTCGGCTTCCGTGCGTTGATTGGCTGTATCATCAAATGCTTAATGATTGGTCCAACCATTCAGCAACCTTTAACGAGTTACAGTTAATTGGGGACAGGGTACAAAAAAGTGTAGCTGTCATCTTCATCCTCCGTGACGAGGTTTTAGGGCTTGTTCTAGGCTGAAATTAGAGATACGCTGCTGATAATAGCAGTCTGAAAGTTGACTTTAGCTCTTAGCCTTCGCATCCCTTTGTGGCATCATGAAAAGAACGGAAATAAATACAGTAAAAGTCCTACACTATACGCGAAGTCAGCAATGAAGAACCGGTACAAGGGTGCCTACGTCCTAAGTAGCGGTTAACGTCTCACTGTCCTTGATCCTGTAAAGGTCACCTCATTTTGATCTTCCTCGTCCAAACTAAGACCTTTCTCTTTTGTCATCTAGAGAACATGACGAATAATCATGAACAAAAATAGATAAACTACATATTTAATTTTCCTTCTAGTGAACAGTTTGACAGCAAGTACAGCCGCAAGTATTGAACTCCAGATTGATATACAATTTAAAGTCTTGAACTGTACTGTTGTAGACAGGTAATAAACACATATGCAGAACCATAATAATGCAATTGTGTAAGACTCTAAGTATCACATTAATCACGCAATAAGCATAAAAATAAGGGCTTCATCCTAATCACACAGCTTAACTAGAAACTATTTACGTGTTAACACTTAGTTGTTCATAATACTCACTACATGCAAGTGGAAGGTGGAGTGTACTTACATGAGCGGGCTTATTGGCAATCAAGCATATTCATGAACATTATGCAGGGTTATCTCACAGTTTGTCATAAATAGTATAGAACCGGAACCCCAACGGAATATTTCGAATCAAGAAGAAGGAGACACTCCGAAAGGACTTTCAGAATAAGAAATTGAAAACTCCACGATGGAGGTTGTTAATTACATTCAAATCATGAGTTAAATTAATATCATGAAGGTTCTCTGGAAACAATCTCCCTTCAAGTTTTAGTAATCTGGATCACTTCATCACTGTCGGAACGGGACCTCTTACTCTCAGCCTTTTCTTAAGTGTCTGTAAAACTAGAACATTTAATCTCTTCGGACAGGAACCTTTACCGTTCAGTCATTTCTTAAATGTCTGTAAAAGTGGAACACTTCATCAGTGTAGGGTAGAAAACTTTATCGCTCAGTAATTTCTTAAATGTATATAAAAATGGAACACTTCATCAGTTTAGGGCAGGAATATTCATCATTGTATATTACCGAGTCATTTCTGATAAATTTTCTTCCTCCATCTCTAAAACTCCAGTCTTTTTACTAGCTTTCATCAACAAATTTCTTCTTATTTCTCTTCATATTGCTAAACTCTAATATAACTCAAAGCAGAAAGATGGAATTTCAAACTGAAAATCTCTTTTTCCGCAGAAACTTTTTTATTTAACTGAAGACCTACTTGTTAATTAAAAGACCACAATCTGATGCAGCCACCCCTCATTTGAACTTAACTGATTAATCTCAGGCAACAAAAATTGGGAATCGCGCATAAGTTTCTACAACGCTCCAAGGAAATACGAGCGAGGTATTTTTCTCCCTCGTTCTTATGGGCGTGCCTCCGAAGACCTTCACACCCCGAAAAATGTCTCTCAAGAAAATGATAAGTTTTAGAAACAATTTTTGGGACCATACTTCAAGTCAACCTTTTTGTTTCAAAGCTGCCGCATCCCATTACCTCTTACACGAAATAAATTTAAGCTTCCCTTAGAGGATTTCAGACAATTCACTCGTAAGAGGTCTTGTTTCAAAGCGCAACTCTACTCCCTAAGCGAGCCCCCCCCCCCGTGGCTTGCTTATCCTTAAGGGGATAGGAAACATACTTTCTCTCTGCAACGGACACAGAGAGTGAAAAGCGTCCTTTATTCAAAATCTAATTGTTTAGTTTTACCGACGCCTGTATCTACCATAAAATCCCTATTCTCGACTTTTACGGAATCGCACAACACTTAGAATTAACTCTGAATTCGGAATCTCTACATAACATTCAATTCTATAAATATACGTTGTATTTAAGCAAGGATCGATTTAGAATCCTGCAACAGACCCCATCATGCATAAATATAAATGAAAATAGGCTGAACTTCTCAATGAAATAATATTTTTGTACTTTAAAATTTTTAAATTTCGCATTCATTAAATCGAAATAGAAGGATTACGTATGATAAGTTATGAAGCAGTCTGATCATGCCATGGAAAGTATAATTTTGAAAGGGAACTCATTACGAGGCCCCATGTCCGAGCTCGAAAGGGGGCCGAGATTCCTTAAACTGGTGCTCATTTAAGCTTTTAAATATAAGATTTGGTTAGTCTGCAGAGACATTAGGTGTTTTTTTGAAGCAGGAGAATAGACAAATCAGCACTCCCTCGCTGCAAGTCGAACCACGGACTTCTCAAATACGCGCCGACTGTGCTTAACCATTACACCACGAAGGCGAAAGAAATACCTTATATATTCCCCCTCTTAAAGAACGAATGGGGATTAGGGGATCCATTCGCCAAATCCTGGTGGTAGGGAATCCTCATCAACCACTCTTTTTAATTCGGGCGTCACTGTAGTATTTTTTTGAAGCAGAAGAATAGACAAATGAGCACTGACCTCGCCGGGACTCGAACCACGGACTTCTCGAATACGTGCCGATTGTGTTTAACTTAACCATTAAAACATGAAGGCATGCTAAGAAGCTATCATATTCTTCGATTTAAAATGAATTTATGCCTATTTATTTCAAAATTTTCGTTATTAATGAATTGTTCACATAGCTTGCTGTAAAGCAATAATTAAAGGAGTTAAAGCAAGAGTAAGGTATTCTTTACCGCTGGTTAGATCAATATTCGTTGCTTAAAACTCTGCAAAAGGTTTTTTTCAAAGGAAATTCATTAAGAAAAATCATAGTAAAACTGCATTTATAAAAGAAATCTGATAATAACAAAAGTGTAAAATAACTCTCAATTATTTATCAAAAGAGGAGGAATCAGATTAACGGTCATATAAAGTAAGAATTTCAGAGCCATTAAAGTTAGCATAAAACGTTTTAATTAAGTAGTTCATTTATTTCAACTAAGACCTTTCTCATCCGATCTTATAACTTTTTTCCTGTAAAAACGATTGTAAAGAAATTGCGTTCAATTTCTTAAATCGAGGTGATTGCTTTTAAATTAATGCCTAATTTAACTTCTTTGTTATAAAAAGTAAGAATTATGCTCACAATCACAAGGTGACGTTAAGTATTTTTACTGACTTTAACTTTTTTGATATTATAGATTAAAACTGGGAAGAATTAATTTATAAAACCTCTATTGAGAAACTGAACGTTGATTAAAGTTACCTTTTTGGATAATTAAAGCGACATAAAAATTAATTTAAGAAATTTATTGAGAAATTTGACCTAGCTTTAGATTTTGTAATTATTCATAAGGGCAGACACCAAATGAATATTTTCCAGAAACCTTCTTTCATATTTCAAGTAAATTTTTAATTTTTATTTAATATATATCATAGACCTAAATAGACCTAAGTACAGACATTATGAAAATTACATTGTGGTTCCTGATTAAGCTTTTATGAGTCTAACTATGTTTTAATTTTTTTTGTAACTAGGATTAAATTTTCGGAGAATTTTTCTCCGATAGATTTCCGAATTATAATTAATGTTTCAAACAGAAGTGCTTACTTCTGAAGTGATGTGATTACCTCCAAGCAGAATGCTTTTGTAAGTATATTATTGAGGAGAAAGGAAAATATGTAATATGTTTGTCTACCCAATATATACGCATATTTTTGAAGCCATATTCGCCGTGCAGTTTCTATGAATTTTTCATGATTCTGCATCTTTATTTTTAAAAAAGAAAAGCATTTCTTAAATTTAGCAGCAGTAATTTTTATCATTCATTTTACATTGTTTGCTGTAGTTGTTTTATACATTGTTGCAAAACATCCTGCATTGTTTGCCATTATTTCACATCTGCCTTTGAAACTATTTTTCATAATAGTCCAAAATCACTGCTTTGTTTTAAGTTAATACTCAATTTAGAAAAATATGATTAAGATATATAAATACTATAGGTGTCTTTTTATCTAAAGCTTGCAGAGACATTAGGTTATTTCGATGCAGGAGTCATGAAAAATGTGCAACGCCTTTGCCGGGACTCGAACCACGGACATCTGGAATACGTGCCCAGCGTGTTGACCATTACACCACGAAGGCATGCGTAGAAGGCGAGAGAAATACCTTATATACTCCTCCCTTTAAAGGGCGACTGGGGATTAGGCGCCCCAATCGACAAATTGTGATGCTGGAAAATCATCGCCGCCCTCCACCTTTTAGTTCGGGCGCCACTTATTTTGGAGCAGGAGTATTGAAAAATGAGCAATGCCTTCGCCGCGACTCGAACCAGGAACCACTGGAATACGCGCACAACGTGCTAACCACCAAACCAGGAAGGCATGCGAAGAAGGCGGGAGAAGTACCTTACAAGCTTTTAGAGGCCGAGTTAGATGTCAGATTAGTTTTATTGTGATGGAGTTATATACTTTGACGGCTCTGTCAGCAGAAATAGTATATTATGCTTTTCAGTCGATGAGTTGATAGAAAGAATGTATTTACACATTTCCCCCATTTTTCTTGCATGAAAAATTAGAGCTAAGCATAAATCGCTGATATTTAAATTATTTTAGTGGAATTTAAGTTTGTATAACCATTTCTTCTCTTCCACGCTAGTAAGCTGTTTTTCTTTTGTCTTCATTTTATATACGCTTTGTTAATATACTGGGATTATTAATACTGTTATCTGTGACCTGCTGTGGGAACAATGTCTTGCCTAAGCCTAAAGTGATAAAATTATGTTCTTTAGGTTTGTTTATATTTTTCAATTCACGTCTTGCGTCTTGTCCGGGCAAAATTGAAAATGTGTTCACATAAGGGAACTAGCTTTTTGGGTGAGCTATCAAATGAAATAAAAACTGAAATACTCCTTTCAGAACTAAACAAATTTCTTCTTTGTTAAATAAGTGCACACAACTCTTCAAACGATATTAATTTAGAGTAAAATAATATCACAGTAATTTGTTTGGTTTATTTTTACTATTTTTAACATTTTATTTAAATTGTGTCCCTTTTAATGAGAGTTTTGAATAGTTATTTATGTGAATATCATAATATACTATGATTTGTCAGTACATATTGGCATTTAGTTGTGCTACGTTGTAAAAATTGTTCTCACTTCATAAGCCCTACATACAAGATTATTGAACAAGAATGAACCGATTTCTTGGAACTCTGTTGCATTAAGGAAAGGAAATTTTCAAACTTCAACCCAAATAAAAAGTGTTCACCTAGTAGTGGAGTCTTATTTCTTTCCTATAACTATTTATTCTGACAAGCAGGTGTAGCGCGCACATTATCAAGTTGATAGGAAAACATGCGGATGCTTAGAACTTGTTCCTTTATACAAATATCTACGGTCTTGAAATTGTCTACACTACGCGCGAATATTCTTGGAATAGGAATAATGTTAAATCGCATCTGCACCGAGGTAATGTAGCCATTTCTCGTACTCGATAAAGCAAAAAGTGTTTCGCTGAGTAGTTTGGTTTATTTAATCACGAAAAATCACTCGAGGGCTATCTGCTTAAAGGGAGAGATACTTCGTGGAGGACTTTCTAAGATAAATTGGTTAGCATATACGTTATATATGCGGAAAACTACAAAAACGTCCATGCAGCCAGCCAGTTAGTGGAGATTCGAATCCCGGACCGAACTATCACTGTCCAACGACTTTACCGCCCGGCCGCTGGTTCGCTTAAAGTTAGCTTGTCAAATATTTTTTTAAAAATGAGATTTGTAAAATTTACTAAATTTACGTTTAGAATAACATTTATTATCACTAAAACTTATTTATAAAGAGATTAAGCATCAATTGATGTTATAAGCAAATGGTTCTTTTCAGAGTGAGATGACTAAGACATCTATAAAGCTTTTTTATTTCGTTTATGCCTAACGAAATGTGAAAAATGATGTCTTTTGATTTCCTTTTCTTTTTTATCACAGTAATATCACACCAATTCCTTTTTTGTGGATACTCAATAACATTTGGAAACGTTTTTATTGATTTTAATTATTAAATTAAGGTAACGAAGATGAATCTAACATTTTCCAATTGCTTACATAAAAATCAAGAAAAAGATCATAGGTCATAGCAATATTTCATAGCTTTTTAAGCACCATTATTGGGTGCGGATTTCTTAAACATTATTTTCAAATTTTAAAGCATCAGCATCATTGATCAGATTAATTTGAAAAGTTTTAAAATCTTAAAATAATTGCATAGGACAATAAAACTACGAGAGTTCATTCGCATTTATGATCCTATCACACGTACCTTTGCACGTGACTTCGTTGACATTTGCAGAGTAGAGTGATCTGGGCACGTCGCTTTCTAAGTAGCTGACCCCGTTGCTGTGAATAGAAAATATTAAGAACCAAAATCGGATCAATAGAATTACATCACAGAACGTCTGCAACAAGAAGATAGATGAGTCTAAAAAGCATCATCAGTGGTTGCTATGGAAATAAATTCCATAGAATATTCACCTCAGCAACAAGGGTTGTAGCTATCCTTCGCTTGAACTGGAAAATATAAAGCACATAAGAGTATTAGCTGAAATTGTTGATAAATTAAAGTAACTTTTATTATTCTTGTACGACTCGTTTGCTATTTAAGTTATACTATCGATTAGATCTACAGAAAAAATTAATTATTTCTATGGTCTGTAATTTCTCCCTTAAAAAATAAGAGAAATTTATGATAACGTTTGAGTCTCGCCTGTCACGAGCTAACTTTAAATTAAGTTATCCATATCCATTAGTTGATTTTATTATTTACTTTTAAAAAACTAATGACACTAAAATGAAATAAAATAAGAATCTGCTAAATTAGAACTAAACATTTTAAATTAGCCTTAGTGTTTTTGTGTTTACTAACCTGTTTCAGTTTTACACTTTGTTAATGCTTATAGTGAACCTCATCCAGAACTAATATATAAAGATAAGAAGGATTCTGCAATATAACACAAGCATTCTGAAAACCAAGTATTATGTACATACATTTGGTGTAGGATTTACTTTTGTGCAGTTTAAAACATCTTAAACATCTTCGAAATTAGTGGGGATTATTAAATGTATTACAATCATGTACAACTTTCTTATAAGATGGCGAAGGAAAGTAACTTAATAATTTCGGTAGTTAGAAACGGAAAGATGTAGGAGGCGTCGAAGTTCGGTTTTATAACAAATGGTGACGAAATGTGCCAAACTTATTGAGTTCCCGTCATCTTGTCTACTTGCACTTGTGTTCTTACCTTCTCAGTGAATCTGGTAATCAAAGAACATATTTAATACAGAGATTATAACAAGAAGTTAACTAGTTTGCGGTTGTTGTTGTTACTTATGCACACTTGTCTGACAAAGTCAGCCCAAACCCACGAAATTTCTCGTGTCAAGGAGCGCAAGATTGCGCCTGTCGTTGGTCTTGAGCACCTAACAGGTTACAGTACGATTTGGCTCAGTTCCGCCCCCAATTTTGATGGAGAGTACCCCGGGGGGGACGGGCTCGAGGGTCTCCCACCCCTCTCCCCTTTCACCAAACCACACGAGCGGATTTTCGGCTCCCCGCATATTTAGAGTGCCGCTATGCCCTACCGACATTATACATTTACAAACATCCATGCCTTCTCCGGGATTCGAACCAGCCCTTCGGCACGGCAGTCAGCGACGCTAACCACTATACCGGCTGGGCGGCTCTAGTTTGCTGTAAAATGAGGTATCGAGTTTTAGTTTTGGTAGGTAAATGTTCTGGCAAAGCTCACGAGGGCTAGCTGTCTATGAGGAGTGATGCCTTCGTGATGGACTTTTAACGAAACTGGTTCCTATTTACGTTGCACAAAGGAAAAGCCAGCTATTCAGTCAACCCTTTTATTTGGGCTGTAATCTGGGCTGTATCTCAATACTCAGTGATCTTTCGATCACTGGTGGAGCTATAGTTTTTTATTAACCCGTTTTGAAAGATCTGAATGCATTAGAATTCAAGATTGTTTTATCGTTGCTAAATCGTAATTTCTATCCTATTTTATAAGAGTCAGAGGAGAATTTTCTTGTTGGTCAAGCTGAAAAATCCAATGAATTTGATTTTAATGTTAAACTTTATTTGAATTAAAACGTATTTTGTTTAAATTTGTTTCATCATTTCATTCTGTTGAATAACTATTAATTTCATGCTAGAAGTAAATGATCTTAGTGTACTGTATTGAGAAACAATGAAATGTGGATTATCTATCCAAGGAATTTTTTGAAGTACTTCAATTCATTGATGTATTACGTAAATTAAAATTTAATA
>KK115468.1:263897-290122 GCA_000611955.2 Stegodyphus mimosarum
TTGACGTATGACTACATTGAATGGAAACGTCATAAATCAATAAAATTATATGATACTTTTATTTAAATATCGCATGCTTTTCAGGAAATATTTCATTTCAGTAACTGCAGTTGCTGCAACAGGTTTGGATAGGTTTGTCATTTCGTTTATTTGTTATTTATTCACTGCACTCACATTCATTTACTGAACTAGCCATTAGCACACTGCAATATTTTCTGTCAAAATGCTGAGAGGAGAAATTCAAAAGAAGATAACTCATTAAGTTTAATGATGTGAAAATATAACTATGCAAATCAATTGTAACACAGATATATGAGTGTATTATATCACATACACTCACGTTTGTGAAAATTGCAACACCATGAAGGACTTAGGCGAGTGAGCTGAAATTTTCAGGAAATGCAAAGTAGCGCATGATATGCAAATGATTAGAATTGCAAATCCGTAGCGCATGCGTATGCTGAGCAGCGCCCTCTGAACGGCTGATGGATCCGAATAAATAGACGGCTGTAGCGAGGCGTGTATGGTTATCGGTGGTTATCTGCTAGTGCTAAACGTTAACTCAATCTGTACTTATGCCTCGTCGACGAAAGAGAGCGAGATTTGAACAACTTACAGAGTTTGAACGAGGGAGAATCATCGGCCTTCGTGAAGCTGGATTGTCGTATCGTGCAGTAGCCTCTCGTGTGCAGCGTAACAGCAGCACAGTGATGCGCGTTTGGAAGCAGTGGACGGACGAGTGTCGGACAACTCGGAAATCCGGGAGTGGACCCCGAAATGTGACGTCAGCTCGCGATGATAGACACCTGGTCCGCATGGCGCGGACGGACCGTACAGCTTCCTCTAGACAATTGGCAGCACTGTGGTCAATAGCTACAGGTGTTTCATTGTGTGCTTCATCAATTCGTAGACGTCTGCTGCAGTGTGGACTGCGCGCACGGACTCCTTTATACAGGATCCCCCTAACGCACGACCATCGCCGCCTGCGGCTACAATGGGCCAATCAGCATAGAGACTGGCGTGCTGATTGGCAGCATGTCGTGTTTTCTGACGAATCCCGCTTTAATTTGTGGTACCATGATGGCCGCATTCGTGTCAGACGCTATGCCGGTGAACGCCACCTTCCGGAGTGCATTATCGAACGCCACAGTGGACGAACACCCGGAGTTATGGTCTGGGGCGCCATAGCATATCATAGACGATCTCAATTGCTACGAATTGTGGGCAATCTGAACAGCAACCGGTATATCCGTGAAGTTCTACAGCCCGAAGCTGTTCCCTTCCTTCAAAGCTTGCCAGGCGCTGTATTTCAACAGGACAATGCCCGCCCTCATACTGCTCGGATTGTTAAATCCTTCTTTGCAGCGCAGCAGGTACAGCTTCTTCCTTGGCCTGCGTGTTCCCCGGATATGTCGCCAATTGAACATGTGTGGGATGTCATTGGTCGGCGTCTTGCTCGTGATCCTCGTCCTGTTGCGTCTGCAGACGAACTTTGGGTACGCGTACAAACGATATGGAATGCTCTTCCTCAGTCAGACATTCAAACTTTGTTTGACTCCATGCCACGTCGTGTAGCAGCAGTTATTGCGGCGCGTGGTGGCCACACAAAATACTGATTCTGATCTCTTGTTCTTGTTTGTTTGCTTTGAACATTTAATCATTTATTTGTACCACTACCACTCAACTGTGTATTAAATTGCATTCAATTATGACGATTCCTTCTTGGTGTTGCAATTTTCACAAACGTGAGTGTATTTCTTTTTACATTTCATTGTTAAGCAACAAATATTCTCTAAAAGCAAGATCCGGGAATAGCACGTTCCCAATTTACCCTGAACATATGCAGGGAACGTTTAGTTTAGTAAAGATTCTGATCAATAAGCAAAACTGCCATTTAAACTGTTAAACTGCTATCAGTTAGGAGAACAGGAATATGGACAGAATTTTGTTATTTTAAATACATTTTTATGAATTTTATACTGGTGTTCACAGGATTAAGAAGCAAGAAAGTATCTAGGATTTCATTTTCGTCAGATTGCACATTAACGTTTATCATAGCATTCCTCTTACATCTAACACAAAAGAAGAACTTTGGCTTCGTATAGAATTTAAATTACTTCGTTAAATAAAATCAGAAAAAATAATTTAATTTAAATTACTTAGTTAAATAAAACCAGAAAAAAGAATTTAATTTAAATTAATTCGTTAAATAAAACCAGAAAAAAGAAAGTTTTCTCATCTCTTTCAAACACTTCAATGAAATCAAGCTCTCAGTTTTACAAGACGTAATAACGGAATTTCATTCACGAGGCATTTAAAAAGTTCCTTTTGAATGCAGTCTAAATCTTTAAAATTCAGAATTATTGAACATTCTGCTTAGTCAAACAGAAGGATATAAGAATGTCTTCAGATATGAAAATGCTCATTGTTGGGATAAATACTATAACTTTCAATTTTCAATCGCTAAAATGATGGCTGTATAACTTGTTTCTCAATCTCGATTTGTTAGGCATTTCAGAAAAATTCTTGCATAGCAGTCTGGGGAATAACCTAATTTCTATTTCTTTTCTCTCTGAGGTGAGAAAATTGCTTTTGCCGCTTCATTCCTCTTCTTTCTATCAAGAACTCCAACTTGTTGGTTAAGCACTACAACTTCTACTACATTTACTGTAACAGCAACTCTTTGATAAAACTTAAGTTCTAATGAACCTGCAGTCAGTTATAATTTTTAATTCTTTGTACTACTTTTTTGCGTTGAAATTCTTCCTTTTTTTAATATATTACATACATTTATTTATAATTTTACTTAAAAAAGAAGTGGTGGGCACTTCCTTTTTGGGCACTTCTGCCTTCGAGAACAATATTGTAAAAAATGGCTTTTCCTTCCTTTAATTTGATTGCAAAAAGGTTCTATTCTAGTACGTTTTGCATTTACCCCGTACTACTGAAATTGCATATCCTGCATGACAGTACCTCACTAATACTACTACTAGTTAAGTTGATCATTTAATGAAAACTTAGTACAGATTAGAACTTCGGAAAACAAAAGACAGTATAAGGACATCGTAAACTCAGTTTTAGATATATGGTTTACATATCTTCACATAAAATATCACATAAATAAATGTCTCTTCACATAAAAACCATGTAAGACCTTAATAATATATAAATAAGTATATGTCTTGCATTAAGAATTTCATTCGAATTTAGACCAAGTTACTTGAAGTTAAATAAATGTAACTTCATCTATTTTAACTACCTCTTTTCCCTTTATTGTCTTTCCCCAAATTATTTCTGGAAGCCCATTAAAGGAAAAATACCTTCCGTACGAAATAATCGTGCGTTCTGTATGTAATATCTTTGTAGTCGCTTTTATTTTTTCTTCACTCTATTCTCATATTTCATACTTAATTAAAAATATTTTGGGAAAATAAAGTATCATGAGAAATACTTGCTACCATAAGCAGTTTAACCTGGAAAAAGAAATAAAGTTATTGCCTTTTTGTTTTAAGCTGTCTTTCGGAAAACATCGCAAAAATCATGGAATATAAAAACTTACGAACTATATCCGAAACAATGTCTAATCTCATACATTGTTGACAACAAATAAATTCTTATTTTTCCACTCTGGATCATAAAACTTTGTTGCAAAGCAAGTTTTCCCCAGGCTAGTAATCTGCTCTGACAACATTTCATTTGTTGCTGGTATTCAAAATACTAATTTTTCAACCACACATCACATTTTGTCACAGTCGTACTCGTAAGTCAGTTCGTTTCACTTTGTCACTGCCGAGAATGTTCCTCAGGCAGTTTCCAAAGCAGAAATTCTTTCATTAAGCTTGGTAAAGTTTTAGTAGAAAAGAACATTTCGTTTGTTTATCTCAATCTTCACCATTTGCTTAAATAACGTTTCCGGAAGAAGACTTAGGTTTTAGATTTTAAGTTAAATGTCTTGTTTTTCCTTCATTTCGTTCTGCACTTAATTATTCTTGGAGTAATTTAAAATTAAACGGGCAAACAGAATGAGGCATTGAAAAGATGAAGTTTCTAAAAATAAATACAAATGCGAAAAGATATATAAATAAATAACTCAGCTTCTCAATTTTAAAATCAGAATTTAAAAAGAGTTTAATGCTTTGAAATATATTATTATTTATATAATATTTTTTATTTTCTATGGTATTTTGTGATCTTGCTCATGATATGATACGCAGAGGAGATATTGTCAGCATGCTAAAATAATGACTTAGTAATAGAAATTAAATTTCATTTGTTTGTTTATTTAATCATTAGAGGACCCACAGCGACCCAGTGGTAAAATCGCTGAACCCTAGTAGTTCGATCCGGGGATCAAATTCCGAGGAATGGGCTGGTTGCAACGGCGTTTTCATGGATGCCTCTGTGTGTAACGCATATACGTTGTCAGTTTTCCTTAGAACATCCTCCATGAAAGCAATCCTATCCTTATGCTGATAGCCCTTGAGTGCTTAGCAAAAGTTAAACCAAATTAAATTATTTAATCAATAGCAACAAAACAAGATAAAGAATTATGAAGTTAGCACGATGTTAGCGTCCACAAAAACACTTTTTCAAGGAGGATTGCCTAAGAAAACGTGGCTCCTATTTACATCATAAGTCTGGGAAAACATGGTGATTTTTGTACTGTAGTCCTTGTAACCTCTCGTTTAGTTATTTACCCAGTTATTTTATGTAAATTCACTTTACTGTCCTTGTCATTTCTCATTTTTCTGCCAGAATGTAAATTTCTAGCTAGCGTGAATATTCAAATATGGTAGAAAGGCGGGAGTAGCTATATGAAGGTTTTAAAGTATATAATAAGAGCGTGTTCTGCCTGTTGAAGGCCACATTGTTGATTTCGATTCTCCTAAAAGTATTATTCTGTGGCGTTGCGTTATTTACGCCATGAGTCTCGACACGTCGACCTTTAGGTCAGAGCCAACTTGCGCATTTCATTAAATTGTATAGCCATTAGGCTAGCTTACTATTACTTAGTTAAGTAAAATTCTTTATCTTTTATTTAAACTATAACTGCTGGTTGTATTTCGTAAGCAGAGTAATGTCTTCTGTTAAATTTTCTCTGAGTCAAATAAAAGGGTTTTTTATACACTTTTACTTGTCTCTGTGGTGCTTAACAAGACATACAGAAAATTCACTTCTTCAAATGTTTCTTATATTTTATGTTTCCAAGGAATACGAGACGATATATCTTTCTAGATTAAATGATTACTTCAGTTTCAATTGATTTAAATAGTCTTATGGATCTATGGGTTTACAGATATGTTCACTAATGATGAATACTTATGCACAGAATAGCTTTCATTTTAGATACACTATTCAATAAATTTTATCAACCAAGCAGCATGTGTTTGTAAAATTAGCTTTGTAATGAAAGATTTATTCTATCTATAAGCAACGTACTATCTCTAAGTACTTCTAAAGACGCTAAATTCTGATATTTGGTAAGCTCGGCTACCAAGTGCATCAGTTTATGATATACACACGTTTAGTAAATTTATCAGCAGATAACCCCAATACAGACAATACAGAGTGAAGAATACTTGCGAAAAAGATTTTAAAAATAAATCCTTAAATGTGGTGAAAGTTTTAAATTAGGAAGAAATAAACCATGTGTATCATAGGTCTGCAAAATATAGCATTTATCTAAAGGCTGTTAAATTCCTTTAATTTTAAATGCAATCAAATCTTCTACAATAAATCTGTAATGTCTGTAATGTCTTCTACAATATCGGTAAAGAAAGGATTGTATATTAATGTTCAATGTATGAAAGCTCTTTGATTGCGTTGAAACAATCATTTATCAGTATGCTATTTCCCTAAAGCTTAATAAGCGAAGAACTAAATTATCATAGTAACTTAAGTGCAAGAGATTTTTATCATTGCACAAATCTTATATAAGACGTTTCAAATTAGGTTTAAAAATAGCCAGGATTTGGAATTTATTCTAGAGAAATTATTTTTAATTTACTTACTTATTGTTTTATTTTATTACAATATTTATTTCAGAGAAATTTGGTGCATGCATTTAAGTACGTTTGCGAGAGAACCTAATGTTGACTAATTTTGATGTAGAAATAGACAAAGAAAACTAGATGTCCTTAGATGTTAAATAAAACTACCGATTTCGAGGATAAACTGACGCAGATTTGTTTACTTCCATAAAGGAACATACTCTAAGTTTTTTTAATATAAGGATTTTTTCGTTTGTGATTTATGTGGGTGGGTTTTCTTTTGTACAAACTTTGTTGCAGTATTCAACAAGTAAGTGCCAAACGAATATATATATCTCAAGAATCTATTCGAGTTTATTTTCCCTTTATTCTTAACCAGGGAAATTTCGAACAGCTTTTGATGGAAAAAAGGAGGTTATCTGAATTGCTCTGAAATTGTTCTTGATTGTTGAAGATATACTTGTTAGAGTAGTCTTTTTTTTCCAATTCTTGAACTGCCATTAGTTCAAGGTAGCTGCCATTACAGGTCATTAGTTCTTCGAGCTTGCCCTAGTTGGAGGAAATCTTCCAATGTTAGCATTATTTGCGTGTGTTACCTTCAAAAATGAAACAAGTGGTCTTTCTGTGGATTCCTGGCATTGTGGCATTTTTTCTGACTGGGGGGGGGGAACGAGAAGGCCGACTGCCTCGCAAAAAGAAGCTCGAGGCTGCTACAAACGAGATTTTTGACATTATCTTTCCATTCTATCAGGCATTATATTAAGAAAAAACGGTAAAAGTTATAGATTCCAAATTCAAGACAAAATAAAGCGTTGGAGACTAAAGACCTGACACCCAACAGTCCACGGCAGGAAGCTGTTACCCAGTCCCGGTTCTTAACTGAACATTATTGATTAGCAGAGCACATCGCATTGGAATCTTTCCGAACCTTGGCTGTCCTTTCTGTAATTCGAAAAACCCAGTGACTAGAGACTACCTCCTTGTATCTGTATCACCTTTTGGCGACTCTGAAGCGGCGCTTTGCTCTCGTGCCAGAGAACTTTTGAGGTCTTATTTATGTGTATCATTTATCGACTGTTAGTAGTTTTGACATCTGTATTTGCTTTGTCATTCGAAATTTTTAAAAAATTGTACTTTGCGTAATCTATGGCTGGTACAAAAATATACTGTGATCTGACAATGAATAATTGGCCTTCTATTCATTGTAATAACAGTGAAGGTTAAGATGTACTAAGATGTCTAAAAGTTCACTTGCTCAATAGAAAGAACATTAATCTTAGACATAGCCCGATTGTGTAACCTATGGCACATTTCACCATGAAATTGCTAACCTTGTTTCAAATTGTAATTAGAGATTTTTGAAGATTGAAACACATTCAAAGATTATGACCATCAAAATATTTCTATTATTGATTTTATTTTGGGAGGACGCATGTGTTGGAAAAATGTAAAATGGATATCACTGCTGTAGTCTAGAATATTCATAAAAATGATACATAATGTTGATCGAAAATTCGAGAAAACTGTGGATGAACAGACTTTTATAAAGAACGTCCATTTCTACATTATATCACAAAAATATGCGCAATTATTATCCTTATGAAATGGCCTCTTATAAAATGAAACATTGTATATATATTTACATACATATATACGTGCGTATTTATGCACTTACGGAATTTTACATTAAGCATGTTGACGCACACACATAATATGTGCATGTGTCTCTACTTATATACGTGGTATCCCAAAGAAAAGTATTACCAAATCACGTTTCCGTATAATTCTGCATTTATTAATATCAGTGTAACATGGGAGTACATAACGTATCATTCTGTATTGTGCTTTCATAATTAGTCCAAAGGGGCTTTGTCTCTTAAGGACCCTTGTTCCCGTTTTGCGATTTTACTCGAATCACTCTGAACGTCCATTTCACTCTCGAATTGTTCCCACCAAATATTATCGCCCTGTATTATATTTGAAGAAATTAAATAATCAATAATCTGCATAAATGTATGTATGTTTCTGGCATTGTGATAAAACAACGGTACCTAGAGCCATCAAATTTTGATTGACGTAACCCTACTGCGAATATGGGCATCTGGAAGTCCAAATTTGAAATTTGGAATTAGTTGCATTATCGATTTCATATTTTGTAAACCTTTAACAAATTTTTGATTAACAAACTCAAAGATTTCCAAGCGAGCAATGGCAACGTTGTACAGAAAAAAAAATTATCTCCACTGCGTGAGACTGTGTGTATCGGAAATTCTAAAGATATGCTTAATTTAAAACTATTTTGGGATATTGCTCTTGAACTGCATTTTATGGTTTAAAGGCAAAGAACATGATATTCAGTTTATAAAGGTAAAACACAAAATGTTAAATAATGCCCCTTTGGACGTAATTTAAAAGCTGAAACTTTCAGATTTCTTTTTTTGTATTTAAGAGTAATTAACAAAATTTTAATTTTTTTAGTTTCATAGTGTTTCCTGAAATAAAATCAGATACACTTATGCATTAAATGATGCTACATTAAAAGTTCTTTTTTAACGCGAGATAAATAAACTGCCAAGAATTTGTCTGCAGCATATTAGATATGAATATCAAATTTTCTCCTTCTTTATCTGCATTGGTAATGAAATCAGCAAATAAGACGCACATGTGCAACAATTTTAACGCAATTTGTTAGTTCCTGTCCTTCTAGAACAGATGTAAACTCAAATAACCGTATTTTTAGTAAATTATTCATGAAAAACGTCTACCACTAACGTTCGCTTCATTCGTACTTCCATTTCAAGCTGGATAATTGAGTCAGAGACTGAGCAATACACGTGCTTGAATCACATTTTTTTTTCTTTTACACGGCTGGTATCCATCTTGTCGAGCACAGAATTTTAACAACCTCTAAACGCTCAATTTGTCGCGTACAAGATCTTCTAGAGCCCTCTCCCCTGTCAGCACTTTACACAACCGACTCTTTTCATGATGAACCCCGCTTACTTTAGTTCACGCAGTGGTGTGGAAACCTCCAGAGGGAGTGTCAGAAAAGAGTAAGGGGGAAGATGGGAATGAGCACACTGACGATCATTAAGATACGAGTGAGTAACGCTGAGTTTCCATTCCTTTCTTTTTGCCTACAGTCACTGGTTTCGAATTGTAATTAGAGTGATTAGAGACAGGCCACTCCTTTTCTTGCAAATATTGTAGTTTGAATTTTCTTTCTAGAGAGTTGTGACTTTTATTTCGTTGTCTTCTGTTTGCCATTAGTACAATCTAAATTTTATGAAACCTACGTGCTTTTACAAATTTCTTGAATTTACATGTGGGATACGATTTCAACAACATTTTAATCAAATACAAATGGATCGTTTTTAGACCTGTATATGTAAAAAGCTGCATGTTACAGTCGTTGTGATCTATAACTAATGCATGAAAATGAAGCGAATTTTTTCACATTAATTTTTAACTCTGAATTCAACCCTTTACTACTGGCGCGAAATTTATGCAGATAACTTCCCTCACAGTGTATTTTATATACATATATTTTTAAGTTTTTGTACGGTAAATTAATGTTTTTATGAAATTAATTTGAAATCAAATACAATTGCAATGTAATGTAATATTTTAAAATTCTATAACGTGTCAATATTTTCGAGCATTGTAAATTTGTAACTCACATACATATTACTAGCTTATTCTTTCATAAGTTTATACACAATGAAAAGGAAATGAAAGAAGCAAAATACAATAGAAAACATCCCATGAAATGAACAACTTTAATTTTGTATTAATATATACATAGCCAGTTACAACTGAAGTATTTACTCCGTATTAGTTTATCCACAGTTTTGCGAAGAATAGTTTTTGCTCTTGATAACTTTTGTGGAGTGCTTCTTGCAAACGAATACGTTGCAGGCGCAACTCTTCATAGCAGTAACTATGTATAGACCTAAGTTTGCAGATATTGATAATTTAAGGTATTATGATTGTTTCCATATTTTCTAAACAGGATATTAATCTAGTGTCTGACACAGCATCGTCTTCTTCTTGCAGCTGTTCTATAAATAATGCCCTTGAGTACGGCTTAAGTTTGCCCTTCTGGTAGATGCCTGTACTATATCGAAGTCTATAAAATCAATTGAAAGACAAAATTGCTGAATTTTATTAGTTTCCTCAGAGCTTCGTGCAAATAAGTGTGTAAACTGAAAATATCTATGAACTTTGTAGTTATTTATTTTATTTTAAGTGTTCATAAATTAAAATGAAAAGTCTCCAAATACTGAGTATCATTATCTACAAGAATTGACTCATTATTGTCTCATATTGGCCTAAAAACTTTAACTTCAAGCGAAGAAGGTTTAATATGAAATACTAATATCTATACCCTCTTAATACTTAACTCTCTTAAAGTACTCTGTTAATAGTATATTATATTTCACTGCTAAAACCTTAAACATTTTAGTCATAATTCATTTTCTATCAGTTACGATTTATTTCTAGCTTCTTTTATCCAAAAAGCTTTAATTAATCTAGTCGCCATTCTAATCTTTGACTTCACTGAATACCTGTCATTTATGAAGGTACAGACTGTGAGTACGTTTTTCATTCTTGTATTTCTTGCGTCTGAAACGATTTACGTGAACTTCGTTTTGGGTGGAGTCTGATAGAAGTTTTACTTCCCTGTTTCCTTAGTATAGTCTTTTAAATTAGCAGCTTCCTAATCATTTACAATTCTAAAGCGTGTCTTTCCAGTTTCTTATAGGGCTACCGCTGTTACTTTATTCGTAACAGTATCTTTCTTTTGTATAGGTTTCTCCATTGTTCTCTTTTGAGGTAAAGAACTTTCCTGGAATAATTTGCTTGCCAATAAATTGTTATTATAGCTTGGCAGAATTTCTAATTGCTTTGACCTACAGAAATATAGAATTACAGGTAATCTAAATATTTTCTAAGAATTCAGCTGCAACGAAGTGTCAAAAGTTTTTCTTTCCTGCTTACAAAGTAACTATGTTACTATGAATCTCGATGCCCGTTTCTTTGAGTGACTACAATTCTAGTCAGTCCCTATTCCAACTTCCATGAATTGAATAACGATTTTCGCTTGCTACTCAGCTAACATCTTCCTTAAAACAATTTCCTTCAATTGCCAGCTATTCAATCATTTTTATTTGTTATGTTATTTATATTTACTATTTAATCTCTATTGCATATCAAACAAATAGAAACTCAAACTTTACATCAACTTTGACTGCGGCTGTCTATATGAAGCTATTGTCTGCAAGCCTGCAATAGAGAAATTATCCTCTCGTGAATTGCGAGAGGCTTTTTTAAATTTTCCTTTTTTCTTCTCTTTTTCAATTTTTTCTCTTTTTACTTCCTTGTACAAAGTAAAGAAAGTATTGTAACCACGAAAAATTCCGGGTATCAGATTTCAACAAAAATGTACACTTGGACCGCTATCGAATGCAATTTAACTATGTTTTTGCATGACATCTGTACGTAAGGACAGAATAAAGGACTCTTTCTCCAAACAAATCACAAATAAAACGGATTCAGAAGAGATTTTACCGTGTCGTCTGGACATACGTACGTATGTATATATGTATCTCGCATAACTCAAAAACGAGTAGCTTCAGAACGTCTACACCAAAAGTACATAAATGTCTATATATATATCCACTCTGTTACTCGGTTCAGTGAGTACAGATTTTTTTATTCTTACATGCTGGTAAATTTCGCATTTTGCTTTAAAATGATTGAATTATGTGATGTTATCTTCCGGTGAACGTTTTTATTCCTTTAGTTAATCTGCATGCAATAGTTGTAGATATATTAACAATTTAAAACTTGTTAAAATGCGGCTAAGCCTAATTTTTGTTTACCATAGCAGCCACCTGTGTTTACATTTTAGTGAATTCAGCTTCTGCACCGTGTCTTTTTTCCCAGTGAGACCAAAAGTAAACTTCCAGTTTTGTGCATCGAAAAATCTGTCTTGTTTCCTGCAGGCCGAATTGCTTGTTTTTGCGTAAAAACTTTAATTTTAATTGTAAAAATTTGTTTTTTTAAATTGTTTTAACTGTATTTGGTGTTTTTTTTTTCCTATATTTTTAAATTTTTAATGAAGATATTTTGAAATTTTATGCATTCTTGCCTTGCCAGGAACTGAGAACAGAAATAGTTGAATGATAAATATATCTGTAATGAAATTCGAGAAATAAGTTAAAGTGAAATGCAGCAAAAAGTGTGTATAATTTAATATTCTGTGCAAGGAAGTCATATTGTGCACATATCAGATTTATTGTATCAAATTGTTAGTCCAAAGTGGCAATTTGCTCAGAAAGACTATTATTTTCGTTTTGGCATTTTACGTTGGTTCACCATAAATATCGGTTCACTTTTCAGATTTTCGCCACCAAATATTAGAGCCCTGTATTATATTTAAAGAAATTAAATAATGAAGAATTTGCATAAATGTATATATGTTTCTCGATTTGTGATAAAGCAACGATAACTAGAGTCATCCAATTTGGAATAACGTACGTTTCCACGCGAATATGGATATCTGAAAATCTAAATTTGGAACTTATTTTATTATCTATTTCGTATTTTGTAAACCTTTGACGAATTTTTGATTAACAAACTCAACGATTTCAGAGCGAGCAATGGCAATACTGTACGAAAAAAAAAAATTGTCACCAGCGCGCGAGACTGTGTATCTAAAGTTCTAAAATATTCTCATTTTAAAATTGTGTTGCAATATTGTTGTTGAACTGAATTTTATGGTTTAAGTAGGAAGAACGTGATATTTAATAAATAAAGGTAACCCAGAAAACGTTAAAAAGACGCCCCTTTGGACATAATGTAAAATCTAAAAGTTTTCAGACGTTTTTATTTGTATTTTTACACGTATTGCTTTATTTTAATTTTACTTTTAATTATTTTATTTATAGGTAGATTTTAAACATACATTTTTATGATGAAGTTAAATGCTTAAAACTGTTATACAGGTACGTTATTAAATACTACAAGCAGCATTAATAACTTATTATTGAAAGACATGCAAATTAGTTATACTGAATACATTGCCATAAATTGAAAGCTCAAAAAGTAAGCTTGGTAATAAGTAAGCAGGATGTTTATAAATCGCACACACAATTATTAATCATTGCAGTTTGAAAAATAATAATCTCATACTCAGTAGAAATAGCTCTCAAAAATAGTAATTCGCGAGGTCACATTATGTTATGGTATTGGAGAATAATTTACATTAAACTTTTATTCACTGGACTGAAGACGAAGAAAAGTATTTAACGTAAATTATATTTATAAAATTCTAATAGAGATTATTAATAATTAAAAGTGTGTCTAAGAAATATTTAACAGTTCGAAATTTGAATAGCGAAATTTGAATTCTGTGTAATTTTGTTTGTGTTGCAAAGACGTCGTTTGGAACATGGCCAGAATTCATTTGAACGAATTCCTTTTCTTGTGTCGTCATTTAACTCTTACTTGTTAACATCAGTTGAAAATTTACATACATTTGATCCTTGAACAAGTGAAGTGCAGGGATAGTGCAGTCAGTGTATAATGTCTTTGAGTAAATTTTTACTCCCCTAAAACTCATCTATTATCTGGCATTACTCTAATAGTGATTACTACACGTAACCTAAACAGTCGATAACATATACTTTCGTGTTTTGTCTACTAATTACTGCTTTCTTACTGCATGATAAGTCAAAGTAAAAAAAATAATAAGTATACTCTTAAGGAAATATAAATTACATTTAAAATGCTTTGAATGGTTAATATTTTGACTGCAAGCAGAACGTTCTCTCTATCAGCATTTATTTTAATGTTATTTTATACCGCCAAAGCAATGTGATGTCATTAATCACTGTAGTCTATTACTTTAATATAGGCACTTCAAACTTCTAGAAAGCCTAATAATAATGTGTGCCGTCATCGTCACAGAGAAATAATTAAGAAGTTTCAGAAAATTAAAGGGTACGGCATTTTTTCTCCAGCAGTCATTTCCATGGTTATCAGTCATGGTTTCAGTTCATATGAGACGGGATAAATGACCTTGAACTGTATATTCTAAAGTAACGACCTATTAGGTTAAATATTAAAAATGCATAATTTTTGGGTTATGTTCATTTTACGGCACAGAATTCTAAAATGAGCTAACTACTCCAGGCGCAATAGCAGCCCAGTGAATATCATCACTGAAAACTGGCGTACCAAACTTAGCGAGTGGCTTGTTGCATGCCGCCCACATCGTATAATGGTGATGGGAGCCTACTGTGGTGCCGAAAGGCCCGGGTTCAAATCCCGAAGAACGTACATCGAAAGCCTTTGAATCTCGAAGAACTCATGGCTACATTTCGCCATTCTTTCATAGAAGGTAACGGTGGCCCTCCAATTAGAAACTTCCACAATAAAGCGGCAAACACTTCCGGCCTTAGTAGTGGTCAAGTCTAAGTGCCCGCCAAGGGGAGAAAAGTCTGAAAACTTCCAGATTTTATATTACGCCCAAAGGAGCGTTTTTCTCATTTACACATATATACGCGTTTCGACAGCATTTGGGCTGACGCCTCTCATGGTTAAAAATATTTAAAAAGCGGCACATCTTGAAACTTTCCAATAGTCAGTCTCGCGCACTGGAAATAAGAATATTTTATTCTGTACAGTGTATTGCCACTGCTGGCTTTCAAATTGCTGAGTTTCTTAATAAAAAATTCTTTAAAGTTTAAAAAATGAAAAAGATAATAAAACAAATTCGAAATTCCAGATTCGGACTTCCAGCCGTCCATATTTGGATAGAGGACTACGTTATTCAAAATTTGATGGCTCTAGGTATCGTTAATTTTACACTATATGAGAAACACATTCATGCGGATTATTCATTATTTAATTTCTTTAAATGTAATACAGAGTGATAAGATTTGGTGGCAACAATTTGAAAAAGGATACAGCCGTTTATAGTGATTCAACAAAAATGCCGATTCGAGACTAATAGCCTCCCTCAGCTAACGTCTGTTTTGGCTACAAACGATTCTTGTACGAGCATTTTCGGAGTTTTATACAGCAGCTATTTATCCTGAGAAAGTACTCCATGATGGCATTATCGACTTTAAATCAATAGCATCCATATGTTCTGCCATAATCGTTTAACTATAGAAATAAACTATACAAAGAAATATTTTCAAATATGTTTACTGAAATATATTTTTATATACACATATAAGTGAAGTCCCCCAGTTCAAAACTACATTCTTAAGGGTGTTGTTTTACCATTAAAATTAAGTATTTTGTAATTTAATTATTACTACTCGAATAATAAGGTTCTAGTATTAATATTCGAAAGAAAACTTTTAAGAAAAATATTCAAACTCTTTTTTAGATCGGTTTTTCAAAATATAGACCAATAAATTTCTTCCATAAATATTCACCATATTAATCTCACTCTTAATTATTCTGACAGCAGAGAGATGAGTTTATGCTCCCAAACTGACATTTTTCGAGTATGAAATTAATTTAATTCTTCCATTAATTATTATCTTTTTTTGCAATTAAATGAAGAATAAGAAATTTCTGCTTATAATCTGGTAAAGAAAAAGTTTGATATAGATTAATTTTTAAGCATTTTTCTTTTTACTAAAACTTTGAGCATATATCCTTTTTGATGGCCTAACAATTAACACGCTGGACTTATTTTTCTATTTTTTAAGAGAAGCAGCGTGTTTAATGGTGAAAGCTTTAAAAATATTTGCAAAACTTTATAGAAGCGCTTCTGTATTCAAAAAATGATGATGCTGTGTTCAAACTTAAGAAAAAGCGTACTTTTATTTTTCATTTAAATAATAAACAGCTCTTCATAAAGAGTTTTGTCTTTTTAATTACGGTAAAGCACACGAGGGCTATTTGCTTAAGGGAAGGGATGCCTTCGTGGAGGACGTTCTAACAGAAACTGGCTCGTATGTACGTTGCACATAGACGAAACCTAGTAGAAAACGCCTATGCAACCAGTTCGTACGCGGGATTCGAGCCTCGGGCCAAACTACCAGTCTTCAGCGACTTTACAGTTCTGGCGCTGGGAGCCCTCTTTGTACGGAGAACTATTCCTTTTATAAGATTAAATTTCATGGGAAATTCGTGTAAAAATATCTCAGGATTTTATTGCATTCGTTTACATAAATTTGTTAAACTCATATGTTAAAGCATGAATGTTTCTTATAATGAATTTCTTACAATGTCAAAATATCAAAACATTCTGCTGTCAGCTCCAAAGATTTAGCATTCGAAATGATATTGGAGATTTAAAGAATCATTTAGAATTTTAGAATTTAACTGTTATTGATTTCAATTTCATGTTATTTTTTGTATTGTATATTCGGAATGTTTCAAAATTTGAGAAAAGGAAATTTGACTAAAACTTACTTTAGTTTTAGAATGTATTTTTGTACATTAAAGAGCGAGCATTTATTAGATAATGATTCATTAAATAATTTCTAAGAAAACGATATTTTTACGCAAGCGGTTGCGAAGCGTTAACATTATATAATTAGAAAAAGTTTCTAGAAAATGCTCAGAACGCTGTCAAACTTGACGTAATGGTTGTTTAATTTCCGAAGCGAATAGTTAATGGTTTATAATAGGATTTCAAAAGTAGTTTAAAGTTCTTTGCTGTATTTAAAATAATATGAGTTTAGTTTTATTCAGAAAGTGTTTTTAATTTCTAGTTTACACTGGAAGAAAGTATTTTGATCTTCTATCAAAAGGGTAAGCTTTACAAACATTAAAATTTCCAGTTACACCTAACGGTCTTGTAATAAGGAAGCAATTATATTCATTTATTGTTTATCCCGCTTAAGTGATTGGCAATTTTTTATATCAATGGCACTGCCAATTGTTTGAAAGTTACCTTTATTTAAATTGTATGTACTGACATTAAAACTGAAATCATACAATATAATGCTACTGTTGTTTCTTCGCAATAAAAATTGACACTCAAAAAATGTTATGGTAATGCCAAAAGATTTCGAAAGAATGGATCATGTTTTATAACTTCTATCGCGTTCTATTGACTTGTCACTCGATGCTCATTTTTCTGACAGGAATTAGTAGAACGTCTAAGATATTTCTGTCTGATTTTTTTTTCAATACATGGTTATCAGTAGTTTAACCTATTGAATATATTTTGTTTTTTATTTCATCTATACTTTCGTCAGCCCTCGTTATGAGGCAGATTAGTTAAAGTATAAATACGCTTTGATTAGTTGAATTAAGTCAGAGAGCGCTTGGCAGAATCTGCAGGCCGTCACTGTTTGAATTTAACTGATAGTCTTAAGTTTCGGCAAACTACTTTTGCTTCACTAAACCTAGGGAAAATCAAGATTTAGTAGCAATCAAATAATTTTTGATTTAATTCATGTCATAATGGTTCTAAATAATTTTTGTTACGCAATTTTTCAAATAATTTTTTTGTTCATTTCTTACTTAATGTTTCCTTTTTTTAAGCTTCCAATTAAATTTGGGCGTGTATTTTGAATTACTCGCTACTACCGGAGTTCTGTTTCTGTTAACGTTTTAAATTTGTGTAATGATGAGTTTCACATATTTATAGCTTATATTTTAAATTTTTATTGTGAGTTATGACTTCTTTAGTTAGAAGAAGACGAGACGCTAAATCACGTAGCAGGTTTAGATTTTGGTAATTTAAAGTTATAGAAAAACCGTATAAATGGAATCCAGTAGTAAAAATAAAATAAAAGTATTTTGCACCTGTTAAAGAATAGCACTGTAAGTCCACTAAGTAACTGAGTGTCCATAAATAGTTGGTGATTAAGCAGTATTTTGTACCAATTTATTGTTTTCTTTCTTTGGACAAAATTTTCAAAGCTAAGACCAATACCGTAAAGAAGAAATCATCTAGATTGTTCTTTTTATTTCAAGCTTATATGATGTATTCTTCCACAAATATGTTTTAAGACCATTCATCAAAACTCAGCCGTAACACTTTCTTTATGCGTTCTAGTTTTCATTTGCTATCAGTAGAACACAGTGGTCTTTGATATTTGAACCTAAATGAGGAATTATTATTATTCGGAAGATAGGAGATTTAGCCGATAATTCACCATCTCTCAACTTATTTTATACATGCTAATCAGGATATATATATATATATCGTTTCAGTGCTTAAAACAATGCTAATAAGAACTTTCATCTTCTTTTATTAGCAGCAATCATGATCATTATCAAAGTAGCTTGAAATATATCCACTTCGATTTATTTCACTCTTTAAAATAGCCCCCTTCCCTATAGATATGAAATTGATAACACTTTTCTTTCAATTTCGTTTCTTACTGGGTTAAAATCAGGCCAATATTTCATCTGAATAATCATTCTCATTTTCACATTGCCTTATGATGGGTAATAAAATATATTTGTTTTTAAAACCAAGTGTGAATGAGAATACTTTTGTTAAACGTTTGAGATATTGTGATATTGTGCGAATATTTCTGAAGAAATATTTCAGCATTTTGAATTATTTCTTTTGGAAAGAATAAATTTTTGTTAACTTTTTAACGACTTCTGCATTCAATTCATAACGAACCCGTACGCACGCAACAATATCAACATTTAACTCATTCAGAAATATTCATTAATGTATGCTTGAAAGGTAAGGAAATCATATCAAAAACAGGAATTTGAAACATAGTTTCAACCATTTTATTTTTCAGAAATGAAATATTTGTAAAATAGTATTTATAGACTATAGATCGAATAATTCTGTGCAAACCTTTCAGGTGTGAGAGTATGAGATATTGCACAGTTGAAAATTGCTTTAGAATCTATCAGTATTACGTAATTACAATAAAATGAATACATGTTATTCCACTGCTTCAGATAACAAAAAATTCCGTTTATTTATATCAGAGAACAGAAAAGTTACCCCCAAACATTTTGTTACTTTCCTTTTGCCGTTATTTCAGAATCTCTGCCATACGCTTCCAATACATGCAGAAAGATATTTCCTACTAGGCCTTCCTTAAGTAATGTTGCCAGGCATAAAGCCTTCGATCACCATTCCCCGAGTGAAAAACTTGCCATATTAAACTCGCTCCCCACCGGAGGGGAAACTTTAATATAGATAAAGATTTATGTCATTATGACTAAAGTATGGAAAGTCTGTATTGTTTTCAGATGATTCCAGATTCGATTTGCAACGTGATTTCAGGTTGTGCTAGAATCGGGATTGCGAGTTAATAAAAGGAGGGAGGGGCACGATATCCCCTCTCTAATGTAACTGAGCGGACATTTAGGAGAGAAATATGAAGGTTTGGAGTGAATTATCACGCATATGTAGAGATCTTCCTTTCCTTCACAAAGAAAATATGAAATGTATAAAACCGGCATCCCTTACCTTAAGATTACAAGTGAGGTGCTCCAAGAATGCTTTATTCCTCCTTGCTAAATCTACACACGTTTCGAAGAACAGTGCAGGAAAACAAACACTGCTATGAGTGTCATATACACACAAAGAACCATAACACACATGATTCTTCTGTTTACTTGTGGTATAAAACAATTTTAATGAACGTCATTTAAACTTAGATTTTCGAGTTACTTAGAATTGTTTTTCTAACTTGGGGGAAACATTATGCTGTACGCATTTTGCATCTAATTAGCTGCTATCAAAATTCAAACATTATCTGACTTTTTATACCAGAGAAAGCTTTGAAAATCAATAAAAGGAAATTAAACTTTTACATAATTTTTTTCTTCTTTACTGCATCCCTTCGGATTTTAACTGGGAGCACATCCACCTAGCAGTCGGGAAGTCCGATGTTCAAATCCCGATGAGGAAATGGCTAAGGTTTAATGCTTTTTCCTTCTGAAAAATGTTAATAATAATAGCACTTTTAAGCCTACTAATAATTAAAAATCAATTTTAAACCAAAAAAGATTAAAGGCTATAAGGTATTTCTCTCGCCTTTATGACATGCCTTCGTGGTGTAACGGTCGAAGCTTTTGGCGCGTATTCGAGAGGTCGGTAGTTCGAGTCCCGGCGAGGGCATTGCTCATTTTTCATCTCGTTATTTTGCTCAATGACCTCATAAGGTATTTTCCACCTCCTTCCAGCATGCCATCGTGGTATTACGGTAGCGTACTCGGGGAATATTCGAGAGGTCCAGGTTCGAGACTCGGAGGGCGTTGCATATTTTGCACGTTTCCTGCTTCAAAATAACCTAATGACTCTACAGTGGGCCCGAACTAAAAGGATGGTGGCCTATAATTCGTTACCACCAGGATTTGGCGAATGGGATTCCTATCGCCAGTCGCCCTTTAAAAAGGGCGTAGTTTCTTCCTCCTTTCAGCATGTCTTAGTGGTGTGACGGCAGCACACTCAGCGCGTATTCGAGAGGTCCAGCTTCGAGTCCCGGCGAGGGAACTGGACATTTTCAGGTCTTCTGTTTCAAAATAACCTAACGATTCTACAACCTGATGAAGGTTTACTTACATTTCACACTCTGCAAATTAAGCATTGCTTACAGCCTTCCAGAAACACTTTTAATTTTATTTCAATAAAGTATTAAAATGCTTCTATATTGTTTACGAGAATGTTTTCTTTTCCTTTACTGATCCATTTTCTAGATAACGACTTTTGTGCGTGGGAGGTAATTAAGTATTGCTTATTTCCGTAAAAAATAAACTTAACTGCTTTAAGAGAAGGATTTATCTGATGTCAAAACTTTCTTGGAAGCATTATTTTTATATGGCTCATCCATTACAATGTTTTAAAAAGGAGACAGTACTAATTCCTTTTGTTAGTAATTAAACCAGCATACTACATCAAAACTCGCATAAAATATTGATACGACTTTTAATGAAACTGAATGTGTTTTCAATTTAATATTCTTCTAAAATATTAAAAGGCATCTCAAAGAAATCGCCACCAACTTCATTTATCTAGAATTTATGTTTCGACTCCATGCCTTTAGTGCACAATTAGAGTGCAAGGAAATTAAAATTCGGGAACTCATAAAATCTTTAAAAGGCAAAGATGACTATAAGAAGCAATTATTTCTTGAAGGAAAATGCCTGGAGAATCGTTAAACAATTTTACGATTTCACACTTAATTGAATTCAAGAGAAACTTTTAAATTTGATTGGACACCAACGCATGTTTATGATGTGAAGAAGTTTGTTTTGTTAGAAACTTATCAAAATTTATTTTAGAAAGTTTTTGGAAGATTAAAGTACGTGAACCATTTTTGAGACCAGGAACATTAATGATTTACGTATTAAAACAGGAGAATTTCAAGGCAAAACGTGTTGCATATTTAGTATTTATGAAATTTAACGAATAAATGTGGTTTTTTAAATGATTTTCGTTTTTGTTTTACTCGAAGGACGTACTTCTCTTTTGCATTAATCTTCTAATAGTAGCTTTGGCATGGAAATTGTAATAAAATATTATATCTATCCTTAAAGCATAAATTTAAATCAAGGTTAATATTATCTTCGTTTCACGCAAGTATCCAAATATAAATTTATAAATTATTAAACATCAGAATGTATTATAAGGTTTAGAATAATATTAAAGCGTACTGTTTACACTTAATTCAGTTTTTATTGGAGTAAAATGTTTCTAAGTTTTAATATTTCACAATTATTTTCAATCTTTTTGACAAACCATAAAAATCGTTTTAAACTGACAAACTTAACAAATGAGGTTAGAAATTATAGTAAGTATGTGTTGCATATAAATAAAGTGTCTCTTATAAGAAAAGATCGCAATATATCACGGAAGGATAACTTTATCTTTTAAATAAAATTAATATAATGTAGTAAATATTTCAGATAACTAAATAAAGTGTAACTTTAACTAGTAAAGTGATAACTTCTCTTACAAAATGCTTTATCTTACTCCCTAGATCTAAGCAAAAAAAATTCTATAGTATGTATAAGGATATAACACACACACACACACATATATATGTATATATATTATTTAATTTTCTGATGAACTGTAAGGATTAAATAATTTAAAATAGTTAAGCAACTAATTTTGGATGAACAGAAACACAGTGGTTTTCCTACGAAGTTGACTCAGCTAAGATCTGATCAACCTCCTCTTGATAACGTTGAATCAGAATTTTATTGTATTCCTCTTCTTCTTCGTTTTTATGTATTTTTCTAAATCTTTTGTTTTAGGGATTTTTTTCTGGCTTAAATTATAAACTAGGATTTGGCGTCTGGGTTTCCTAATCTCCAGCCGCCCTTTAGAAAGGGGAGTATATTCTCCCTCCTTGCAGCATGCTTTCGTGATGTAACGGTCGCAGATTCAGCGCGTATTTGAGAGGTCCAGCTTCGAGTCCCGCCGAGGACGCTGCTCCTTTTTCAGGTCTCCTGCTTCGAAGTAACCTAATGAGTCTACGATTTTATGAAGTTTTACTTCCATTCCACACTCTGCAACATATTTTTAATTTTATTTCAATAAAGTATCAAAATTCTTCTAACAATGTTTCCGAAGAACGTTCCTTCTAATAATGTTTCCAAGAATGCTTTCGTTTCCTTTACTGATCCATTAGTATAATAACTGATTAATTAAGTAAATATAATTTGCTGATCCTTAAGTGTAATAACTCAGTAAAAGGATAATTCAAACCATAATTTATTTCAGATTTTGTTCTTGAGTTCATCAAAGGATTTTCTGCTCGTCCGGTTCCTACACGGGAAAATTTGAGAAAATACGTTGAGTTTTTTGGGTCTTTTTACATGTCTTACATTTTTGTTGGGAGAATTAGGAATTGCATTTATTTATATTACATGTTTAGTTTCTAAATTTATTATTTTGTTTCAACATTTAATTAATATTTCAGCAGCATTTTGCACGGAAATGATTTGGGAAATTTGTTTTGTTCAAAGAATTCTATAATACTATGCATATATAGTAAAATGTAAATGAATTACAGATAAAAAAAAATAAACTTGATGATGGATCGATAGGAGTTTATATTTTAGTAAGAAAAAAGGAATAGCGTAAATGAATAGTTAAAAATATCTTAAATTTTTCACCTGAAAGCAATGTAATTAATTCAGAAAATGAGACAGAAATTAAAAACAGGGTATATTCAGAAGGTTAATTCAGTTTTCAGGGAACATGAATAATATCGACAAATTTCGACCATAATTATGGTTGTGTACTGTTTATATTTCATATGAAAATTTAGAAAAAGAGTCTGCCTTGCTTGAGAAAAAAATAAATGTATAAATAATTAGGAGGCCAAAGTTGTCTCCAATCAGAATAAAAACGTACAAACACATGCAAAGTAAGGTATTTTTTGAAAAACATGTCTATTAACATCTACAAATAAAACAAATTCATATGCAATGACATAAATTAATAATGAAAAAAAATGTACACTGCGGAAAAAAAATGGGACAGTTCTATATCTCCCGATCTACTGGGACGATTGACGAAATTCAACTTGCGTTTTTCATGTCTTGAAAGCGAGACTTCGGATATATATTAAATTTATATATAGCACTATTTCAACATAAATATTTTGACATAAAATGGGACATTTTCTGAAATGACATGCCAATTGTTTTTCCATATTTCGATTCTACGATTCAAATTATGTCAGACTGTGAAGTTTTGTAAAAATCGTACTACTTTTTAAAGCATTAGCTCTCAAAATTTTAGCTCGTCAATGTTAATTGAATTCGATATATACTTATTAATCTATGTTTTTTTTATTTAACTTACTTAATTCCTTCTTTCAGAATTTGAAATTTAGGCTTAATCCAAATATAATTCGCAAATGTTTTATGATTTATTTTAAAAATTTGTATTTTCAAATATTTTCAATAAGTTATTCGAAAAATCTTTTTATTATAACCTATACAATTTTTAACATTGTCTTGAACTAGATGTGTCTCTACTTTATATTCAAAAAATACCTTAAAAAATTAGGGCTTTTTATTCAAAATTTTCTAAGATATACATGGATTTGCATGCTGGGGCATTTTGAAATTTGGTGTCTTGTTTTTGAGTTATAATAACGCCAAATGTGGTTTAAGGAATTTGTTAAAATCATTTGAAAGTATGAACGAGTATATTTTTCTCGCTCGTACGCAATGGAGCAAAGAAGAGGAAACTAGGTTGCTATAAATTAAGAAGTATGCCAAGTTGATAATTCTCTTGGCGAAAACTGAAAAATATACGCCAAGATAAAAGTTTGAATTTCTGCATAAATTTCGCACCAAATGGTATAAAATTTAATATTTAGGCAAAGTTTGAGTCGCAGAATCGAAAAATGGGATATTGTTCGGAAAACAGCCTTGGATATCGTTCGGAAAACAGCCAACTTGGCTGCTTTAAGGGTATGGGCGACATTTCATCATGCCAACGGAAGTAAATACTACAGATAATCAAATACTACAGAATAAATACTACAATAATAAATACTACAGTAATAAATACTAATAATAAATACTACAGATAATCCCTTAGCAAGGGGAAAGTATTACGGCTGTCTACCTACGTCATCGAATGGCAACCATTGCCTGCCATACCACATAAGCTGTTTCTCCCTTTAATTACTATACTACAATAATAAATACTAATAATAAATACTACAGACAATAAGTAATACTACAGATAATCTCTTAGCAAGGGAAAAGTGTTACGGCTGTCTGCTTAGAGGAAGTACGTCATCGAATGACAACCATTGCCAGCCTTATCACAATAAGTCTTTTCTCCCTTTTTGGCGTCAAGGCTATTCTCCGAACAATATCCGAAATATGGAAAACACTGGCATGTCCTTTCAGAAAAAATCCGATTTAGTTTCAAAATATCGATATTAAAACAATGCTATATATAAATCTAATATATATCCTAATTCGCGCTTTCGAGACATGAAAAACGCAACCTGAATTTCATCAATCGGCACAGTAGAACGGGATATATAGAATTATTTATTTCTTTTTATTGCGGAGATGCGTGTAGAAAAATGACCGGCAAAAGGAAAGGTAAAGCAGAGAATTGTATTAATGGTAGCTGCCTATATGTATTGCAAGTGCAATTGTTATATAATCGGAATGGTACTAAGGTTTATTATAAATCATCTTGAGGCTTACCAAACGTTTCACACGTAACCGGTGATGATAGATATACAGTCATTTCTCAATTTACATGGGTAATTGGTAATACGGAGATGGACATACGAGGATAATTCAAATCATAGTTTATTTCAGATTTCGTTCTTGAGTTCATCAAAAGATTTTCTGCTCCTCCGGTCCTATATGGGAAAATTTGAGATACTTGGAAAAGGCCGCACAAAATTTGCAGCCGAGTGCCAATGAATGACCGAATATCCGAGTGTCATAGTTAATTTGAAGACGGTTTTGAAAAAAAAGAAGAAAACTCTTATAGGATTTAATAATTTAACAGGAAGGTTCTATTGTAATGTACTTGTATTTTCAAGGAGTTTCATCTGCATAATAAATTCATTTGATTTTGTAGTTTAAACTAGCATTCAAAGCAAAAAGAGAGGATAAAAGAGCTCAATATTAAAGCAACTGCGTAATAATTAAAATTATATATAAAATAATATAATTAGCAGTTAAAACCTATATTTTAAATGATTTTAAAACACAATATTTGCAAGTGAACTTGATCATTTTCATTGAAATCTTACTCTTATCAAAATTTAATTGCTAGTCTTACAATATTTTGTATAGTTCTTAATTTTAGTTTTTGTTTAGATAGTGTGTGTTATTCAAAAGGCTGAGAACCGCTGCTCTAGTTTTGTTCTCTGTGTGACTTTGGGCAGCCTATGGGCAAAGAACCTTTAAATGTGTACTTTGTACTTAATTCTATCAGTCAAAAGTATTCGGAAGTAATGATTAATGGGCCAAGGCCAGGCGTTATTAAATAAATATTTTTTGTACATTTTTCTTTAAAGTAATGCAAAACATATATTAAGTTATTTCTAATTACCTTAGAACTTATAGCCAATAAAAATCTTCTTTGATTAACAAGATTTTTTGCATATGACTATATATATATATATATATTGGTTTTAAAAAATGCATCTGCAAGTTTAGTTAGACAGTATTCAAATTTAAACATTTTAAAATTTTTCTTTAATTATCTTGCATCATTGTAAGATATCGTTTGTTATCTTCTTTAATTTACTTCCTAATTTATTGCAATGT
>KK115468.1:290132-321427 GCA_000611955.2 Stegodyphus mimosarum
ATTTGCTGAAATTCACTTATGTTTTCTTAAAAGCGTGTAGATTTGAGCAAACGTAATAACAACAAGCTTATTCTAGCAAAACTTTTAATAGTACACAATTCGTTTTCATAAACAATTTAAAAAGAGAGACTTTGCATCTTCAATATATTATATATGAATGCAATATTTTACGCAAAACAGAGAATGTGAGACCTATGGTTCATTAAAATAGTACAATGCACTGAAAAAGAAAATTCAGTGAATTATGCTGAAGTACAAAGTGTCTTGCTTATACTATTATATGCATACACTGATATTTCAAATAATTATTTTTTTTCAATTTTGCTCGTAGAAAATCAGTTCCAGAAACAAAAATTATTCAAATAAATGCATTTAAACAAATACTAGAAATGAATGTCAAATCATGAAGCTACTAATTATATGAAATATACATAAGAAAATGTTATTGTATATGTAAAAAAGAAGAAAATTTGAAATTTAATATAATAACCTTATTTCGCTTTAAACAGTAGAAGAAAAAATACACCTGTTTAGTTCGAAAACAGTCTTTTTCAACAGTGCGATTTTTTGTCTATTCTTTAAGTTAATTCAAAATATGTTTAACTTTTCAGCATGTAAATTGTTCCTCGCGTAGTGTACTATAATAATTTATTGCGTCTTTTCCATCATTTTTCACAGTGTTTAAGCAATAGGAGACAATACAATAGAAAAGTTAGGCGCATTAAGCGAAATATCAGAAACTAGGTTAAAAGGAATTACTGAATAGTATTTTTGAATTTCTGAATTAAGTTGCATTACTTAGTTTATTTACAGAATGCGGTTTACATTTACTTAAGTTTCATCCCAGTTTTAACCCAAAACTTTATAAAGGATGAAAATCCAAATGTCTGGTATAACCTGTCTTATTTTACCACAACCTTTGAAAGTATATTTGAATCCAAATAGTCTAAGTACTCTTATTTCGCAAAAGTACTAATGTAACAAACGTCCGTGCTTTGCCTTATCAATTAACTACCATTCATTCGGGTCCGAACATTGTTCTTGTAGTTCTGTAAGGTTTGAGCTGATTCTACATACGTGCTTACAAATTAAAAGAAGAAATTTCTGCTGTTGTTGTAGCGTATCATATTAGGAACAGGTAACAGCCCGGTGTTATACAGAAATCATTCTTTGTACTTAGAGCTTTCAAAATATTAACAAAAATACGGATTTGTGGCTATAATAACACATGACTGACAAACAATGAAATATCAAAAGTGTTATCATGTCAAGAAATTTTAGATACTGTGAATAAAAAAATTATTAGAAAAGTGAACAGAACATGTGAATATGAAGATGAAGAGCAAGAAGGACTCCTGAAAGGCACGATGAATGTACAAGACAGCTATTAGACTTAAATAGTCAAAACCCGTAGTTCGCAATTAACGGCTTTATACATACGCATAATTACCCGTCATATAGTCAAAACCCGTAGTTCGCAGTTAACGGCTTTATACATACGCATATTACCCGTCATATAGTCAAAACCCGTAGTTCGCAGTTAACGGCTTTATACATACGCATATTACCCTGGAGAATGTTAAAATGATTTTGAAAAATGAAAATTCGTCAGATATGTTCCTCAAGAAAAAATGAAAACATATAAAGTTTTACATAAACCTTATCTTAAATAATATACTCTCAGACGTTTCTTTGTATTCTGTGATTTCATTTTAAAGGTACAAAAATCTCCCTCCTTTTCTTGATGTAACTATCAATGGTTTTCGGTTATTTGCCCTACGCCTGTATTAATTAGCAAAAATCATTTTATACCCCTGATAGAAGACAACTGATTGTGTAATGATGATATGTATCTTGAGATTTTTCAGCCAGAAATAATTAGATTAGTAACTGAGCACTTAAAAAAGCAATAATTGCTTCTCTAGGTAACTCCAGATTAAATCTGATTTTCATTCTAAAATCTGCTGAAATCTTAAACTAGACTCAAAACTCTTTGAAAGAAGGCACTCGTAAATGTTATACGCCGAATAGGAATTATTAGAAGTTCAAATAACAGTAATCACCATTATAGTTTATGAATTTGCAGTACTAGTTTCGCAGGTTTGACTACATAGCATTTTTCTGCAGTTGAAAGAGTGAAAATGACGAAATACAAGCTTGGGGCTTATGCAATCCCAGCGGAAACAATAGAATAGAAAAATCGAAAAACGAAATCTACCTGCTTGAACTATCTGTTGCAGACTAACTAAAGACAATTAGGAACTAATTTCTTTAAAAGCTCAAGGCAAATTCGTATTGAAATTTGGCTCATAAATTATAACTGAAAGATTTTCATGAAAGTGAAACGCCTGCAGAAAATCTAGGTTGCCAACGGAAGATGCTTTCTGAATAATTTCGGCTGCAGTAAAATGAAAAATATGATTTTTCTGTCGAACAATTAGGAGCAACAGACGATTTTGGAAATTTATTTTTCCTAACATATGCTTCACGTTCCTTAGAGCGAAATATAAAGGAACTTTTAGTCAGACCAATGTGTATTAAACCACAATGGCAAGGAATACTGTATACATTCCAAAAGTTCATATCCGGAATGGGATTTTTAAATAGAGAGCTACGAATTTTATTCATAGTAGAAAAATCGACAATAAAGTTAAAACTCTGTAAAGTTCATGCAGTTTTATAGCTAATAGAGGGAAAGAAGGGAATAAATACAGAGTTCCTATAATCTTATAAAATAGAAAAGTGCTCTTTGTTGCTTTGAGATGAGAATTTTTTTAGCCACTTGGTCAATTATACTAGGTGGAAAACTTGTCATTAGAAACTGTTTTCAAGTAATTTCATTCTTGATCAAGAGCTGAGTTGCAGGAACAAACTTGGAGTTCTGGAGTACTTGGAAAACGAAAGAATAAAAGGAAGCCAACATCTATTTAGTCAAATAAAAATATTTTAAATGTGGTGAAGGGCAAGCAAATGATGGTTTATGTTATGTAATAGAACTAAAATTAGATGTATTTCGTGTGACCAAGAAGTCGACAAACAGAAGAAATTTAGATATCTCAACTTCGAAAGCAAAATAAAGAGCAGTGCCAAGGAATTTCATTATTCGTAGAATTTCTTTAAATCTTCATTGTTACTGCCAAACAAAGTAAAGGTATTGTCAAAGTAACGAAATCAAACGGGGAGGTGTACTATTTCAAATAACGTTTTTTTATAATATTATTTAAATGTATCAACGAGAATAGGACTGAGAGCTTTCTATGGCTAATGCGGCAGTACTACTTATTTTGAAAATCAAAATTTGTCCGTTTGAAACAAAGTTGAGTAATGAAAATTAACTCCTCAATTTCGATGTATGAGAAATGGAATTCTTGAAGTCTAGTTTTCAGACATCTGAGCTCAGCTTTCATAGTAATACTGGCGAATAATAGCTTAACAGCAAAGGAAACTGTGAAGAAATCCATGGATGGTTTGGATTCTTTTATTAAAATGGCAGCAAAACACATTAGGGCTATCTGCGTAAGGGGAGAGATGCCTTTATGGAGGATTTCCTAAACGAAACAGGCTCCTACCCACGTTACAAATGCGGAAAACCCCCAAAACGCCCGTGCTAGCCCATCGAATCGAACTTAAGACGGAACTACTTGAATTTAGCGACTTTACGGCTCGGACGCTGGTGAGCCTGAAATCCACAGAAGAAATATTTCTTAATTTATTTAGTTCTAAACTATATTGGAATATGGTGTAAGTATTGCTAACTAAGAAAGTCGAAAATCTAGAAACTAAATATTTAGCTAACGGTTAAGAGGCAGTACCCAAATTTTGTACAGGTCAAAATGAGATATCATTTTATGAATTTTAGGAAGACTATATAGTCTTGCATAATTCTCAACAGATGGGATAAGCAATTTTTATAAGTGAGTCAGACAGATTTGTGAAGATTTAATCGAAGTTTTATATTTCAGAGGTACCATAATCGGGATTTAAAAGCGAGCTAACGATGACAGTCGGCATCTTTAACTATGATACAAAATATGGCGGTTTTCAAATTCATAACTAAGCAAATAATGCATTGTGGACACCAAAAAGTATTTTCTTTATTGTTGAGCATCTGTGTTTTCCCTCTGGTATTTGTTAATCAATAGTGATAATTGTTCAAGTATTCTTGCTGCTAGTAATCATAACTGATTACTGATATAGGCATGAAAACTCGCCAAGCAAACAATTAACTAATTTAAGTGATAGCAATTTTCCTGAAAGCTTAAGGTGAGCCAGAATAATTACAGAACTGCTGGGTTTTTAGTTTTTCATATACAATTTATTTCCTAGAAAAAATTAATTCTTTTGAAAGAATATAATTGTTAACCATTAACTGCACAGATAATCAGAGCTACTTTAAACATATGTCTGTGAGTTAAGCACGAAACATGAGTTAATTACAAAAGATAGTCTTTTCAACATTTAATTACTTCGCTGTAAATTAAGAAACAGTTTTCTCAAATAAGAATGTTCAAAATGAGAAGGTGGGAAGAATATTATAATCACTTCCTACTAATTTTGCAAGGAGCTTTGGGGCAACCACTTTCCAGAAATTTCAGAAACCGGTATCATAAACCTGCTTTTGCGAATAAATAGAACGTGGTGCGTATATTAGTAACTCAGATGTATATTCACATGTATATGTTGCTTCACTGTGAGAAAGCTAACAAAGTCTAGGTTATATTTGAGCAACGAGACACTGAGCGGTATTAAGCCAGCTAAAAAACTTCATAAAATAATTCATGTGATATTGGAATTTCTTTGCAGAAAAAAATAAGAGTTTTGAGAGCTGAAATGTAGAAGCAAACAATGGCTTTACATATTGTCAGTTCCTATGAAAATAAACACAAACAACAGTGTATTTATAATTAAATATAAACAGATATTAGAATATGGCTTTGATTTTCGATATTTTTTTAACTTGTAAGGACATGTAGGACTTGTTTGTTTAGCCGCCCAGATAGTATAATTGTCAGAGGAGCCGACTACGATACCAAAGGGACCGGGTTCGAATCCCGGAGAAGGTGCATCCCTTCATAGGAGGCGATAGTGGCTGCCAATTACGTGCCTTCATAATAAAATGGCCAAAACTTCCGGCCTTAGGAGTGACCAATGTCGAGAAAAGACAAGAGTCCGCAGTTCGAAAAAAAAAGTTCTTTGTTTAATGCAAGATATTATTTATTCGATGCAAGTAAGCTAAATACCATACTCAGATTCTCCTTCTAGAATTATTTATTGGTTACTTCTGAAATTAATAAAAACCTGTCTGCTCAAATACATTGTGATCGTAATTAGTAAGTTCAGACTACCTGATCTGATTAAATAAGGAGCATAAAAATTGCCTCTTATCTCAGAGATTTCAATAAAGAATTCAAATTTGAAAAATTCTCCTTTTGAGAGAAACACGAATTAAGTATTCCAATCAAAATCTAATGAGTGAATCTGTTCCCATATTTAAGATTTGTATTTAAAGTTAAATGACCCATTTTCTTACTGCTTAGGTCTTTTATTAATTTATTTTAATTTGTTATATTAATTTTACACGCAAAGTAATTATAGTTTCTATAACTCAAATTTATGAAACACAGTCGGAAATTTATTGTTTCATGCGAAATGCGAAATCTCATAGAAAATGCATGAAATGAAATAAAACTTGCTACACAAATAGAATAATAATTTCTATAAATGATGAATTTAACTTCAAATACTTATGAATATCTAGAGACTGAATACTAGCAGGGTAATAAATTGTATGGATACACTTTTTAGATGATGTAATTGAAATTTATTGAATGAGTACTCGAAAATCTGTCCTTTGGTACTGTAGATCACCCGGTATTAAAGTTTCCAATTCATACTCATTGCGAAAGCTCTGGAGAGTAGAAAACTATTTTTACTTTTTATTTACAAGAGCCGAAGGGGCAATGGCAGTGAAGAAATTATTTGACATTTAGACATGAATAATGTAGATAGCAAACAATATTCATTATCCTTCAGGAAAATGACAAAAGATATATAGAACAAATTTCTATAGTACGTTGTCAATACATCGACGTTTAATTATTGCTTGCATTCTATATTTTAAAGTTGATTAGTTGATCCTTAACATCTAAAAACGTTCAACCTTAATACCAAATAAAGTTGATCCTTAACACCTAAAACTCTATTAACTAAATGTGCGTGAATCTCAATAATAACAGAAATATCAATTCCGCTCTTACGTCATCTCCAAACGTTTGCTGAGTAATTATCATTGCTAGAGAAGAATCAGATGAACTGAATATCATACTCCATTTACCATACAACTCCGGGGGGGGGATATGGGATACAACTGTAAGCATTCCCATTGATGTTTTGTTGTTGGTAGCAATCTATGCAAAAGATCATTTAATTGCAAAGCTACCTTAGAGGCTCGGCCAGAAGCTTGTTAAAGCAGCGCAGCATTAAATTCTTTTAGTATAATCCCAACAGAATTTCACAAGCTGTGAGTTGTGGGGATGCATGACGATGAATGCATGACCTTCATGAAGATGAATGAATTTTTTTTTCTATATGGTTTATGTTCATCTTTGTACTCCTGTTTCAACCTCATGAGCCCGATTAACATATTTTATTAGCCTTTAAATCCGGGTTTCAATTTTCACTACACGTTTCACAACACAACACCTCAAAGATATATATAATATTCTGTTCTTTGATTTATGATAAGTCTTTATTAAACATTATGCGGCATGTGAGCCATTTTCAGACTTTGATCATTATTCTGACAAAAAACATTGTTATAAAAATATTTTATTTTATTTCTTATTGCATTTATTCATTCAAAATGACCCTATGTAAAACTGGTCGACGACATAAGAAATAAGATATATAATTTAAGATATATGTAGTTATATTCCTAGTAAATGTTAAACTTATAAATGAATTGCCAAGCTTGATTGGATAGTTACTTGGCTCTATATTGAGATTAAAATGACGTTCCCTGAAATCAAATGCCTTTTCATTTCGTTTGACATCTACATTGAAATCTCCCACCATAATAACGGGAGCATCGGTATATACAATACACTCTTCATAGATCAATAAAATAGTCTCAGATTATTTCATCAATGCACTACACGAGAACATCTCCAAATCTCCTGAGTTAACAGTTGGATGAATATATACAGATGCTAGAATAAATCTTAACTGTCCGAAAACTATTACGTCAACCATACATATATCATCTGCTTCTGGATCTTGTATTCTCTTTCGCTGCTTAAAGCGGCGTTCACACTGGGGCATATCGGAGCTAGGGAACGCAATGGACACAACAAACATAACGGATTAGCTAGAGGAAACCAGATTTTTGGTCACTATGGACCAGTTGAAAAATCTGAACTTCACCCAAAACGGAGCTAGTCGACACATGGAACCGACAAATCAGGAGAGTATTTCAAATCATCATCATCAACAGAAGCTAAGTTAAATAAACAACATGGCTGACGATATGAACGATTGATTGATTGATTTGATTAAAAGTGAGGACGAGTATACGGCCTGATGGCCTTTACTCCACAGTTATTATCCCTATATAGAAATTCATTTTAAAAATCTAAAAATCCATTTTAAAATTAATTTTAAAGTGGTGCTTGATCACGAGAAGTTCAAATCTTAGTAATCGCTGGATTTCGGCAATTAGCCTACAATTTTCGCTCATATCTTACGAAGCAATAAGATACAAAAATAAAGAAACATCTTATCCACTTATACAGCGATAAATTAAAAGTAAAAATATCCTCCTCAGAAGATTTTGCCGATATTTTCCCGATATTCAAAGATCCTAAAATTTTTAATTTACTTCAAAATATGACTACATCAGCATAGAAAATTAAAGAAACGCAGAATACCCATCAAAAATTAATTCTTGCATTCAGAGCGCCAGAACTTATACTACAATTCGCAGTAGCCGCTTAAGAAGCGTCAGCCGAGTGAATAAAGCCATCAAGTTCTAGACTTCCAGATCAGGAGTTCAAGCCTCGCTCGCACTTTTTTTCCCACTAAGCGCCATTTTTGGCCAGGCCATTGTGGGTATTCTGCGTTTCTTTAATTTCCTGTGCTAATGTAAATATATTTTGAAGTAAATAAAAAATTTTAGGATCTTTGAATATCGAGAAAATATCGGCAAAATCTTCTGAGGAGAATACTTTTAATTTTAATTTATCGCTGTGTAATGAATAAGATGCTTCTTTTTTTTGTATCTTGTTGCTTTGTATGAGCGAAAATTGTAGTCTAATTGCCGAACTACAGCGACATCCCGTTGTATGGGATACTCGACTTAAGAACTACGAAAATATAAATAGAAGGCGCTTGGATGATGATTTCAGATCGTCTTCATCGAAATAGTAATTTTCTTTTCTATTTAATACTATTTTTGTGTTTAGGTTTTGAATCCGGAGAATTCAATTACTGACATTAATGATCTCAGATAAACATCTAATTGTATTATAAAATTAGCAATGGAATTAAAAGTAGTGAAAGCAAAGCATAGACAAAAGCGTTAATGTAATATTTTTCTTTCTTCTAAATTTTTCTCATCATAAAAAAAGGTACTGTTTATTATCTCAAGTAACAAAATAAATCGCATCAACTTTATAAACTCACTTATCATTTGGAATGAAAATACTGATAATAATAATTGAATAACATAATGAAACATAATAATGAAACATGTTTTTATTTTTCTAAATAATTTTTGATGATTTGAAACCTGTGTACTAAATAACCAAGAAGAAAACTCAGCAACAAAATACATTTTCGTTGTTTTCTGCTTACCATACGTTTCGGTCGAACAATTTAAAAAAATTCATTCAGTTTTCGCTATATCTATCAAAGATTCACGGCGGAAGACTGTCTGCTACGAAATGTAAACAAATGAAAGCGCGCGAGATCTTCTACTTGCTTATTGGCTGTCTTTAGTAAACACTCCCAGCAAGTGCAAACAAGCTAGGTTAGCTAGAGCGGCATTCCATGCGTCGCTTAGCTCCGTTAGCGTCGTTGAGTATCAAGTGTAAACGACCCTTAACAGTAAATCTTGTTAGTACACTATCTGCTATACTTGTCAAATGTCTATAAATCGCAACATCAGTAGCTTAGCGAAATAAAATAAAATACATCTAACATCACCCGAACATGCTGACTGTCTCCCAGATGACCTTGCCACTCACATGATGTCGCGCATGCGCACGGAGCTTTGACGTCACCAAGAGTTCGCTATTTTTGACGCGTTACTATGCGTATACCTTTTGCCCAATTAAATTTTCTGCGTGTGTGTTTGCTAATGAGCTGTTTAATCTATCTAACGATGTATTCAGATTAATTACAAAATTCGTAGTTTCGTAGATATAAGCATGCGCGCACTCCTCAAATAACATCTTAATTTTTGTTTCCTATCATGGAGGAACATAATTCTACGTTAAAAATGATCCTCAAAGGGACTGAGCTAAAATATCCGCCATTTATTGGTTGAAACTTTCTTTTGTCTTTTTATTAAACTGTTATAAAATAATGATTCTAATAAAATAATAATTTTTTAATACTTCTCAGAATTTTCGGTTTGCTAATATGTATTCCTCATTTCCTTGAGTAAACAAAACGTATCTTTTTAGAATAAAATATTATTTTTAATTTAAAAAATACTTTTAATGCATTTCAAAGCAATCCATTTTGATTAAGTTGGAATAAATTTATAATAGTTAAAACCATTTTAGTGTAATACTCGGGCAGAAAAACTTCTTAAGAAGATTTTTAAATGTTTTATTTCTTAAATTAAATGCTTTTCCACTAATTCATTAATAATTTATTTCCCGGTATTCTGCCTTTTTAAGAAAATAATGTACATCTTTTGTTATGGAGAATATTTTTTTGCTTACTGGTGCAATATATTCGAAGATATATTTTTTAATAATAGCAGACAGATCATTTTTCGAAAAATATCAGAAATTTCCTCGAAAAATTCAGAATGATTATTCGAATAAATTAACATTGTGTATTTAGTGAATTGAATCTAGTACCTAAAAACATATAAAAGTCTTTGCTGTTTTTTATGCAAAACTGCTTCATCTTAAATGAAAATTTCGCTACTTTGTCGGGAAATAATTAAAATTTATTATGCATTTAGCATTAAAAACAAATTAAAAGGATCACTTTTAGAAATACATTTTATGCAATCCCATTTTCGTGTATGCATATGTGTTTCTTGGAATCTTTTACTTATTAATGTTCACCCTTCATTCTTTGAGTGAAGAAAATATATCATTAGCAGAACAATATACTTCTTTGAATTGTAAAAGAATTTTAATATATTTAGAAATAATCTACTTTGATTATGTTGCAACGGATCTGTATTGTCAAAAATTGGTTTATAGTCAAAACACAAAAGCATTTGCTCCTTAAGAAGATGGATTTTAGTTTTAAATATAAAAATATATACATATGCTTTTCCTTCATTCTCAGAATACTCAAAGACTTAAATTAAGTGCACTTTTCTCCCTAATATCAAATTAATTTATTTCCAGAAATTAAGTTTTTTTTCTACCGCTTGCTGTATATTGAAATTAATTATCTACATTTCTGGAATACTGTAGAAACTGCATTTCGAAAACTCCCACTTTACTTGAATTTTGTAAACGATGTGCACAGCATTCAAATCCGCTATATTTCAATGATGTAAATGTCCGCTTTACTTGACAATATTACGTCACTTGTATTTTCAGAAAATTCTGTATTGGGAATAAGCTGAAGTAATTATTATTTTGTTTATGTACATATACCAAAAATTTTTTAATTCAAATTTTCGTTTTGGTGTGCCTTCTTTTAACTGGAAATAAACAGAAGACGTAATTTTTACCACGTCTTGAACGTGACTATCTCCCTATTTTGGCCGTTAACCGTCAAAACACCCCCCACAGATTCCATGACATGCTCTCCAGTCTAGTTCGTTGACTACACACAGCGATAAATTATACAACAGTAATTTCTGTATTTTTCTGTTTTGAAAACTAATCGTGATCCATTTCTGGATAATTAATCTTTTTTTCGAAAAGCATTCATCGCAAGTTTTCCGTGCAGAATTTATAGGCTGTAAGCTGTTTAGCTGTGGTATGAAATCCATCTCAACTTAAGGTCACCTTAATTCAATAGACGTTACAAATATATATCATAATTTTATTTTATATTTTGATCAATCAAAACTGCGGCCATGTACAGCATTAGTTAAGTCTTTTTTACAATGAATAATGTAGATCTTTTAACTTTGACTCGAACAGTATTTAAATTGTGAAACAAACCCATTCAGAAACTGAGATATAGACAAAACTTTCTTGACGGGCCTTAGCGACATTTCATGAATTTTGCCTACTTGGTGTAATTTTAGAAGCTTCCGGATATCTCTTTTTATAGGTCAGGAAGTAAATTTTACAGACATTTCCAAAAATTTGGGCAATATCTACTCATTGGGCAATTTCCAGAAATTTGGGCAATATCAATTTTGGCACATCCAACGCTTCCAGCACATGTTATTGTGCTGGAAGTTCAATTTGAAGAGTTATTCAGTTCAGAATTGTGCAAGAAGACAAAGATTTCGGTACTCAAAATAAAAGTTAACTTTTGGTCTCACTGGGAAAAAAGACATTGAAATTGGTGCACCAATTGACTTAATTCGCTATTCTATTAACAGTTTCAAATGTGAACAAATGGTGGCCTCGTTAGGTTTAGTGCCACTATTAAATTATTAATAATTGTAAAACCATTGCATACACATTAACTGAAAATATAAAAACATTAACCAGAACATGAGGAAAACACAATTCATTAACGTGTAAAGCAAAAATCCACAATTTAACATCATATAAGAATGAAAAAACAGAGCTCACAGACATGGTGATATGGTGCATATATAGAAATATACATACGTTTGGTGCTGCCGATTGCAATAAAAAAGAGGCGTGCACAACTGCATGTTATAGCAGTCCCATATACAAAATTTCAACGTTCCACAGCTGATCGTTTTTAGATATGCGAGATACATATAAATACGTGCGAAGATACGTATGTAGATACAGACGTTAGAAAAAAAATCCTTCTAAGTCGATTATAAATCCATTTTACAATCCGAATTGGACAAAATAATCGTTTATTGTTTTCATAACTACAGAAGCCACGCAAAAAAATCGTCGAAATAGATTCAAGAGCGCTCAGTACGGATATTCTCGTTGAAATATGATAACCGAAATTTTTCACGATTGCAATACTTCCTTGACTTTGTATAAGAATGTAAAAATACATTTTAGTCTTTATTTTAAGATCCCTTCATTTATGAATTATTTATTTTTAGTCCAAAGGGACAATTTGCCCAAAAGAACTATTAATTTCGTTTTGGCATTTTGCGTTGATTCACTAAAAGCATTGCTTCACTTTTCAGATTGTTGCCACCAAATATTATCGCTCTGTATTATATTTAAAAAACTTATATAATGAAAATTCTGCAGAAATGTATGTATGTTTCTCGCATTGTGATAAAACAACGGTACCTAAAGCCATCCAATTTTGAATATTAAACGTTACTACCAGAATTTCTGCATTTTTTTGTTTTGAATACTAATCGTGATCCATTTCTGGATAATTAATCTTTTTTTAATTATCAGTTTCAAATCTGGAAGCCTAAATTTGAAATCTGTTTTATTATCGATTTCATATTCTGTAAAACTTTAACGAATTTTTGATTAACTAACTCAAGAATTTCAAACCGAGTAATGGCAACGTTGCACAGAAAAATCATTTTTATCTCCAGCACATGAGACTGTGTATGTGAAATTCTAAAGATATGCTCATTTTGAAATTATTTTGCGATATTGATCTTGAACTAAATTTTATGGTTTATGTACGAAGAACATGATGTTTAATAAATAAAGGTAACACACAAGATGTAAAAAAAACGCCCCTTTGGGAGTAATTTAAAATCTGAAACTTTTTAGACTTTTTTTTTGTGTTTTTTTTATCATTGAACACTTGAAGCAATTTTATCTAATGGTTTGCGAAATCTCTATTAGTTTCAGAACTCAAAAACTCAAATTAAAGAACTTAATCGCATGTATTTAAAATATTCTATTGAAAATAGTACTGCCATATTATAGACAAATTAGTTGCGTGGAAACAATACTATTGTGTCATAAAATAATGTAGTGAGTAGAATTTTGGACTTCTTTAACAAGGAACAAACTTACTTAGGCTAAACATAATTATGTATTTTTTTTTACTTTGGGAATGATACTTGCAACATATATTTCCCGCAAATGAAATGGCATGGATTCCCATTTAACCTGGATACTAAATTCGGGTAATGAAAATAATGATAATGTTCTAATTCAAGTGTTAAAAATATTAAATGGTACTTAACACATAAAATAACATATAAAGAAAAAATGATGTAATAGTCCATACAAATGTAAATTGTATGTTTCGCTGAAGCTAGCCTTTCCAAAATTAAGAAAGCGACAAATACTTAGCATGACATAAAAACGATGGCAGAGACCATATATGACCATATATATCAGTTGATACAGATAAAAGAGCTAAAGATTAGGAGAGATGAGATTAAGATCAAATATTATTTAATATCCTATTATAGTTTGTATCCAGCGGGTTATTGCGTTTCAAGTTTGTATACTTTTCTATCCCGTTATCAATTCAGCGTAGTGAATTATTTGCTTAGGCCGACATATTTCTTTCTATAATGCAGTTTCTATGCATAACATCTTATCGAACTTTCCTAAACCAACATGCTATTTAAAATCAAATTCATATTTCCCTGCAGCTATTACAAAGAACATATGCTCAATGAGATTTGTGTTTCTGGTTCTTTTCTTCTTTAATAAGAAAATCGTCTGCGGAGGTTTTTATGCTAGCTTGGAAAAAGTTCTATAGATGTTTCCTTAAAAGGAAATTTTTCAAAGCGAATACCTGTGCCGTACAAAATTAATGCGTAATATATTATGTATCATATAATGTTTCCATGTTTCTATACTTCTCTTAGTTAATAATATATTCTTTCAACTAAGAAAATAAAATTTCTATAGCATGCACAGTAATAGGTATTTGAGATACTTTTAAGGTACTTATGCTTCTACTGATATTAATAGTCTGCTACATTTCCGTTACATCACTACACTGCTGATGAAAAATATAGAACTGCACTCTGACAAAAAAATGATTTTTTTAACATAATATATTTAATTTAGAGAAGTCATTTCTGTGAAAAAAATAAGTAGAAGGAAAATGAGCTAGTTTAACTGTGCACTAACAATTATTAATAACTTTTCCTAAAAGCATACCAGATTTTTCAGTTATTATTAAAACCTGTGTGCAAAAAACAATTTAAGGATTAAATGTGTTTCAAATATTCTCTGTAACATTATTTGCAAATGAAATTCCAGAATACTGGGAAGAATTTTTCATATGTCTTTCAAAAGCGAAAAGAAGAAATGGTAAAATTTTTATTCCTATCTATATTAAATTATTTATTACAAAACGAGTTGTATATATTGTTTCTCATATAATGGAGCACGAATGTGTCACCCTTTGTGTCACGAACTAGAATAATTTTGATCTCATGTTTTCATACTGTCAATACCACTACACTAATTTTAACTGCAATCTGTGGAAAGGTGTGGAATATCTGATTTATATTTGAAATTAATTTTCTTTTAAGAAGAAATATTTTGGTTTTATTTCTTTAAAACCTACGTTGATCGGTTTGAAAATTAAATTATGAGAAATTATTTATCGTACTTGATTTGCCTTCTTCTTAATTCATTTTGCTAATGTATGAACTAATGTTTCTATTGCGTTTAAACGATATAGAAAATCACCTTGGTTCCTTATATCTTCGAAATTATTCCGTATACTTCTTCATACACAGTCCAGTCACATTAATGTGACCATCTGTCAAAAGCCAGAATAACCACCTTTCGCAGAGCGGACTGCTGCGAGACGTGCAGGAAGAGAGTCACATAGGTCCCTGAAGGTGTTCTCTGGGATGTTGAGCCATGCCGACTCTAATGCCGTGGCCAGCTGCGCTAGATTACGCGGTTGAGGATCCATGGCGCGAACAACTCGATCGAGATGGTCCCACAGATGCTCGATTGGGTTTAAGTCAGGTGAGTTTGCTGGCCAGGGGAGGACGGTAAACTCATCCTGGTGCTCTTCGAACCACGCACGTACACTGGCAGCTGTATGGCACCTCGCATTGTCCTGCTGGAAGATGCCATCATCCTGAGGAAAAACAATGCGCATGTAGGGGTGAACATGGTCCGCAAGGACAGATGCGTACTTGTATTGATCCATTGTGCCTTCCACAATGATCAGTGAACCTAGAGAATGCCAGGAAAACATTCCCCAGACCATAATGCTCCCGCCTCCAGCTTGGACCGTTCCGGCAATGGTTGCAGGGTGGTTCCTTTCAGAGGTTTCACGCCTTATACGCCAACGTCCATCTGTCCGATGGAGCATAAAACGCGATTCATCCGAAAACGCAACCTGTCGCCACTCAGTGGACGTCCAGCTGCTGTACTGGCGTGCAAATTCTAGCCTTCGCCGTCGATGAACAGCAGTCAGCATAGGTGCACGAACCAGGCGTCTGCTTCGGAGGCCCAGACGCAGCAATGTTCGCTGAATAGTACTTTGGGAGACACTTTTGGTAGCCCCTTGGTTCATTTTGGTGGTCAGTTGCTCAACGGTAGCCCGTCTATCTGCCCGAACGCATCTCCGCAACCGTCGTTCGCCTCTGTCATCTATGGCCCGTGGTGCACCACATTTGCCACGTCGCTGATTTTGGACAGTCCCATTTTGCCATGCACGGTACACTTTTACCACGGCGGCACGCGAACAGTTCACAAACTCAGCCGTTTCGGAAATGCTTCCACCCTTGGCCCGAAAGCCAATGATCATGCCCTTTTGGAAGTCGGATAAATCGCTTCGTTTCTGCATTACGCCAACGATTGAAATGTTTTCCGAAGCCCTCACACACCCTTTATATACGCTCAACTGCACTGTGCTGCCACCTGCCTTCTGTGATTGGTTATTTAACTCTGACATGGAAAGTACGTGGTGGTCACATTAATGTGACTGGACTGTGTATATTTTTATCATTGCTGTAAAATATTTCATAAAACAGGCACCATAGGTGTTTTATGGATACATTTTTAAAATTAAAAACAAAGGTTGTTCATTTAAAAAATTCCAGAAGGTTCTGGAAAACTGGTGTTAGATATTGCTTTGATTTTTCATTTATGCCCATTTCCCTAATTAACAGGAATCATTAAATTATGAAGTGTGACCAAATTGAAAGACAAACCGTTAATTGAAATTTAGAATTAGGCAAGAAAGTAACGTTAGTGTAACGAAGATTTTGAATAAAACTTTGTCGTTTCTAAGGCGTCTTCTTCACCAGCAAAATGGGAGAAGCGACGCGATTTATATCGAAAGACATGGGCGGATGAAAGCGAGCACTAACATAGTGCTATGTGTCGAGGAAAATAAGAATGAAAAGTGAAATATTAAGATATACGAATTCTAAAACCATTAGTCTGAATTTGAATAATATCATTAATTAAAGAAAGTTTGTGAATGTAAAACGTTTCAAGGAAATCGAAATCTTAAAGTTATTCATATAAAATTAAATTATTTTATAAAGCTTCTTAAAGAGGTGAATTGAATTTCCTTGAAGCTTTCCGCATTCATAAAATTTATAATATATTGTATTTAATGATATGTTAATTCCAATCAAGTCCTTTCCAACACTTTTAGAATTCTAGTATCCTAATTTTCTTATTTTATTACTATTTTTCTCTACAGATGACGCTAAGTTCGGGTTCGCTATGAGCAGCCGATTTCTTTCGATATAAATACGATTGTAGCCCCTCCCAATTTTCTTGCTGAAGAAGAGGGACCTGGATGTGATCGCCCTCAAAAATCGATAGAGTTTTAGTCTAAATCTTCGTTAGACTAAGTCTGTTTTATTTGCCTAATTTTTAAATTATTAATCTTCCTTCCCAATTTGCACAAATTTTTACTGTTGAAGAATAGGGATCTGCGTCTGTTCGCCATTGAAATCGATAAAGTTCGATTCGAAATCTACGCCCAAATAAGACTGTAGATTTGCTTACATTTAAAATGCGTATAGTTATGATAGATTTGTAAATAGCCATAAGCCTCATTCTTAAATGATGTGCATGCTATTTACTTTTAATACCAGGCTTACTATTTGTTTAACTGTTTAACGATAAAAGGTTTTTAAGAAAGAAAACTGTACTTCTGAAATGTAACAAAAATTGACATTTCAGTGAGTGTGCAGTTTAAGTATGTGAATGGAAGGATGAAAATGGAAGGATGAAAACTGAATGCGTTTACTTGTGGGTCTATATGATACTACATACCGAAGCAAAAGTAAATTAAATATATGAAAGACAGCGTTGCTTATTTTTGCAGAAGGAGCCGAAAAGTCCAATAATACGAATACGCTCGCGACATGGACGCGTTTTATTTTTCGCCGGCGTAAATTCGCATTACGCAGTAATGCGTAATGCGAATTACGCTAAGTTAGTAGCTCGTGTTCAGTTTTTAGCTCGCAACGTGAATGAACAACCAATAACTGACTCAGTTACAATCACGTGTCATAATCTGAAAGAACTTTTGGTATACTCTTTCCAATACGTCGTTGGAACCATATAGCGGTGGTGAATGTTGATTTTAAGAGATCGTATTGCAAATATCAATAAAATCATTAGCACTATTTACGGCATTCTTAGTTTTCTTAAACCACGTATTGGTAAATATTTCAAATTCTCCTTAAAGAAATAATCTGCATGTTTATATATCAGTCACTCTACCAATACATTCATATGCTTCGCCTGTATGCAATATCGCAAGCAAGAGGAATATAAAATAAATTAACAATTTCAACAAAATTAGAATCTCCACATTACAAAACGTTTCTTAATTGTTACAAATGCTCGGTATTTCATGCGTAAAAAGAAGCTCTGAAAGGTGGACTACGGACTGTGCGAAATTTAATTGAAGACTCCTTCCTTATCTAAGTGTCAACTCCCTTACAACGAACAATAGGCAGTTTTCATCCCCCACCTTACGAAGAACGACTAGAAAAAAAAATAATGATAACCCACGAACTGCGCAACTTTTTCCTCTCCCTTCTTTCTAACAGCCTGAATTCCCAAGAAGATAGGTCATTTATCCAAGAAGATAGGTCAAAAAGTCATTTATCCTTATAAGTGGGACATTTGATTAAGACTACAAACCTCTATTTTCACTTATCAGATATTACAAAAATTGTGCATGAAAAACAAATATTTAATTGAAATCTAGTGTGTGTTAAGAAAAAATGAATTTCTTATAATACTTAAAAAAATAATGAACCAGATCTTATTTTTTCCCCAGAGGAATTAAAATATTTTAAGTTGTAGGTTTTAGCTGCTGAAAAAGTTTCTTCATTAAATATAGAAATTGGGTTTGTTAAGCTGTTATAAATTCCCACCAATGTTATTGTAATATATGTTTCATTAACCTTTCCATTTTTAGTCACTGAAGTTAATTTGAATTTATTTAACTTTCTTACAAATTCCGTATTTTAATATTCGAAACTTTTAAATATTTATTTCTGCTTTCCAATTACTCCGTCCGATATACTTTCACATACATTTAATTAATCCATTAACCAGCCAAATTATTTATTTCTGGGTGTCTAGATTGACTCAGATACTGAAATTTGGAATATAAATCGAATATAGATAGAATCTGCCATGAGCCCCAAATGGGGATCGACATTCAAGTAGCTCTCATTGAAAACTAAAATTCACACTGCCAATAAATAGTTAGTAAATATATTCAAAAACCATTACAGAACACGGCAGTAACAGGAGTTGGAAATGTTGTACATAATAATATGGCATACCGCGTTTTGAAAATGTTGAAATTTTGAAACTCACAAAAATTTTACTTCTTCTCAGAAATGATACTCTCCAGCTCACTCATTTAACGACTTCTACTCAAGAACTCATGCAAAAGCTTGAGAAAGTTTTAAATAGCAATGTAAAAAAGTAACCGTTGTTGCCAACCTAATTATAGTTACCAAATTTCCACTACTAAGACAAATTCCCAAATGGGAATCATTGTTGTTAACGGGTTAATAGACAGTTTTGAGGATTTCTTCCATTTCCATAATTAATAGAAAAAATTCGAACTCCCCCCTTATAGTCCTATCTCGGGAGTTTTAATTTCCTCTTAATTCATTTCTTTTTCATATATTATTGTATTGTATTGTATTCAAGTTTTCATGAATGCATAATTTGTTTATTGTTGTATTGTATTTATGCCTATTTATATTTAAATGATAAATTTTCATATACTCTTGCATCATAACTCAAGTTAACAGAAGAGATTTCTAATTCCTTGGTACAGATTAATCTTCAGATCCAGCATATTTCCCAGTCTAGTTTCAGGCTTAATTACTTGTAAAATTAATTATTTGAAATTATTTGTAAAGAAAGGCCGTCGTTAAATCACGCTAATAATATTTGTAGCTGTTGTAATTTATAATACAAAGAATTCGTGTGATTTATATTATTCGTCATTTATGATTTTTATAAAAGTTTTCAGCAGTATTAGAATTAACAGCGAATACACCTAATGATTCTTCTACTACATTTAAAATACAATGATTTAGATTGCCATTGCTTTCTTCATTGATGCTTTTATGTTATATTCCCATTATTTCATAATGGCATAGAAACAAGTTTAATTCATTTACAAAACATGTAAATCTATAATTCAACACACGTTTGTGTTTACTAGTATTGTATCTTCGATTTTCTTTAATATATTATTCAACACATAGCATCTTATCGGCCTAATTTCAGGAGATCTTACATTCAAGATGTAAAATCGCTAAACATTGGTAGTGCGACCTTAGTTTAAATCTCAGAGATATCCCAGGTCTTTAGTTCTCTGTACATATTCACTGTAGAAAAATATATTTGAAAAACTTCAATTTATGAATAAAAAATATTTTTAATGTTTACAAATACCTTTAATAAGAACAATAAGCAAAGAAGTTTACTCAATTTCTTTCATTGATACCTTGGCGCAAATTAATGTAAGTTTTTCAGAAACAAAAATTTATACGGATATCAATATATTATGGATTATTTCTTCATGTAATTTGTTTAGCATGTTTATTCCGGAGTTTTTTTGAAAGTACAAGGTACTATTATTTAACATGTTTATTCCGGAATTTTCCTAAAAATGCAAAGTACTATTCGTTAACATATTTATTCCGAAACTATGGTACGGAACAATTGTATTGTTGCATACGTACGGGCTCGTTATATATTGAATGCACAAGTACTGGAAAAGTTAACAAAATTTATTCTTTCCACAAGAAATAAATCAAAATGCTAAAGTATTTCTTCAGAGATATTCGTACAATATCATAATATCTCAAACGTTTAGCAAACACTCAGTTCTAAACAGATAAAATAATTCTATCTCACAGCGAAATCGTTACAGTAAACAAACAGCAGTTCGCTTTTTACGGCTACAACTACAACAACAACTGCAACAACAACTGAGATGAGAATGGGGAATGGCGAGGAGAGTGGTTCGAAAACCAGGGTGAATGGGTCAAAGGACCCTACCCCTCATCGAATGCATAAGTATGATTCTAATAAATTGGCAAGTACAAAATAACTTAAAAATAAGTAATAATAGATTTTTTTAAATACATAATTATATATATGAAAGGTACTAATTAAAGTAAGTAAAAACAAAAGGAAGGCGGGGCTATTATCAATAACTTGCACTATGAAAAGTAAAAGTAAATAAAGCCATTCAGAATCCCACGAAAAAACCGATTATGCCTGTTAACTGAGATGACGTGTTTCACCTCGGCTTTTATAAGCTTTTTAATTATCGGTAGAACAATCGCGATTTTTCTAGATGGCAACAGTAATTACGAGATATTTATTTATTAAGCAAGCGCTCTTTTATTTTTATTGTTATTTTTTTTTTGCCGTAGCTTCCTCTTCAAAAATCGAGCATTAAATACACGCGTTCTTTTATTTTTATTATTTTTTTCCGACGTAGCTTTCTCTTCAAAAATCGTCTGCGTTGCACGAGGAAATAAAAAGGAATTTTAATTACAATTCTAAATAAATAGCCAAATAAACGGGAAATTCGTAACAGCATGTACGTCAGTTAACTATATTAAATTTTCCAGTCTAGTCCGGACACCATGACCACTATTATCAAAGAAAGATGTTAAATCGATAACAACATTAACCGATGTAATTTATAAGAAGTATAACCTGTACGCTTTATAATTAACTAATTTATAATACAACTTGCCCTAGTATTGTAATGAAAGATGTTTCTAATGTTTTTAGTAATATCTTTTATTTTCTACCTAGCTCTTACCTTTTTTACTGTTATTCAAACCTGCTTAATCGCTATTCTTTGCTTGTTCTTGTGATATGTAATTATATTTCCCTATTTTCTTTTTCTATTCGCTGTTCTTGGCTTCGAAAGGTCAAAATGCAACAAAATGTTTTGCTAACCAAATGTAGTAAATTATTAACACATTTGAACATTAATAATGTATTTGAAAAATTATGCGTCAAAGTGCAAATAAATTTGTCTGCTATCAAAACAAGTTTTATAAAAATAAACGTTTACCTCCTTCAAAGCACGGCTGAAAGAATAATTCATAATTATAAATTTCTTTCTAAATTAATGAATTTCTATTAATAATAACAGTCTAGTAGAAGTTATGCACTACTTACATTTAAGGACTTTTATGCAGTTCATAATTTATAAATACTATTTTCTATGAGCTTTCACTAATCAATCTTTAGTTTAAGCGGTATAAGGTCTGAGAGAAAATAGACAACCGTAAGTCTATTGTATATCTAATTTAATAAATAAGTAATTATAATTTCACATTCGTTTCCATCATTTGTCAAACTCTTATATCTTCTAAACCTAGCATTGCAAACTGTTTATTTGTTTAAAATAATGTCAGCTTCTTCAGGAATTAAAAACTTTGAAAAATTATAAATTTGTTTTTGCTGAATTCTCTCATATGTGCTTAAAAAGAATCTATTATTCGACAGCTCTACCTTTGTTTATTTAAATGCATTTCATCATTTAATTAAGCATATTATATTCAAACAAGCTGGAGAAAAGAGCAGCGAATTGCATAGAAAAGCATGCTGCATATCAAAAAAGAAACTTTGTTTTAAAAGCTAACAAATTGAATTGGGAAAGCTTCTTAAGTAACAAAGATAAGGCGGAATTCACCATAAAAAGCATCGCTAATATTTAATATTGAAAAGGGAGGTTTTTGACTTTGAATGGAACTAAGATGGAGGGTATCAAAATGGATGTCTGAAATTAAAAGCTTAAAATTTCTTTTAGAAATGACTGTTTTATCTTCATGAGATTTTAATTCTTTTATTTTTGAATACCCTCTAAAAAACTTCGATTACAAAGAAATGAACATCGTCTGTATTTTAGCAAAATGGGAAATGAAGTAGGAAAAAAAACTGTTAGCGTAAAAGTATAAAGTGTAGTCTGAATGATTCAGCTCTTCTAAGGAAATAGCAAGAACATTAGTGCATATGATTTTACAAAGAGTGTTAAATTTCTGTATAATCTTTATTACATTTGCCAAACGTAATGTATATTCTTGTATATATGGATGTACAGGGTAGAATAAAAAATGTAAAGATTAAAAAATAGTAAATTGTAACATAATTGCTCTGAAAACTTATAAGGTATTTTCTCCCTACTTTTCGCCTGCCTTCGTGGGGTAACAAGAAGTACGTCCGACGTGTAATTGAAAGGTCCGGAGTTCCAAACCCGACGAAGGCATACATTTTTCATAATTTGTTCCCGGTTAGAACCTACTGACTCTACAAACTGCACCAACAGTTGTGGATAAGTAATTAACTTTTTTTAAAGTAAGCTAAAGTTACGAATCAGTGAAGAATTAAATTTGCTAATAAAATGGAGCGTTAGGGTTTAAAGATAATGATAACAGCAGCTACAACAATAATAATAATTATAATGATGGTACATCTACCAGTGGAGGAGTAAAAAGGAAATAATACGTCGTAGGAATTCTTACAATAAAATGTGACTGTAACACATATATGTCTTCTCATCCATTATTAAAGAACCTCGGAGCTAATAATTAAGACGATTAAGTATGACGAACACTAATTTATTAATGAATTAACGCAAAAAAAAATAAAGTGAGAGAGAGAGTTTTAAACTACATAGCTCGTGCTGAGCTATCCAAGTCCTAGCTCTAAAAGTTCGTTGTGTCACATGACCTGTAAGAAGAAGGAATGTTTATATTTTGGCGAATCTCGCAGCAGATGCTCTTTTTTTGAAGAATCACTCATGCCATCTATTACGTAACTCAATAAAAGGTTATTATTCGAAATATTTTGAAGCGAAAATTAAATTCTTGAATGCAAAAGCTAAAATGCAAAAAAAACAAATGCCAAATGAAAGAAAAAGTTTAAAAGCAAAATTTTATTTAAAAAATGCCTTATACTGTACGTGAATAAAAACTTAAAAAAATCATCCCTAATGAAGTCAGATTTCCGTGTAAATTAATAGGATATAATATTCAAAGTTTTAAAAGGAAAATTTGAAATTTATCAAAATTCGTATTCAAATTCCATGTGTTGTACTCATAGAATGCAATCAGAAGTAGAAATGAATAGTCATTCGCTAATTGGTTCTTTAAGAAGATGCAGAATACAAACAGGCAGCTAGCAACCTAATTTATGACTTTTGTTTGAAAGTTTAGATATGAGTGGTAGATATCATTCCTTTAGATTAATGAACCAGTTATTTTATATTCTGGATCTGTACTCTCTTTGCTCTCTTTACGTTTTTCTCCCCAGAATGCAAATTTTAGTTAGTGTTTATTTAAGGTTATGGTTTTGAGATTTTAAAACAGAGCGTGCACTACCTTTCGTGGCCACGTTAATAAGTTGCTATTTTAGATAAGTGTTCTTATCTTCGGTCTTGCATTATAATTGTCTACAGTTCAATTCCTGGCGGTTAAGTTTTCAACCAACTTCGCGTTGAAATAACTGCGAAGCTTTTGGCTACTAGTTTGTTTGAATTTTAATTTTACATTTGATTAACTGTTACTTTAATTGATTTTAATTTCGATTAATTGTTACTTACATTTGATTACCTGTTACTTTAACTACCTCTCCATAAGTGGGTGGACTATTTATCAGCACAAAATATGATATCTGTTCTTATTTCGTTTAATTAAAGGGTTCTTTAAACACTTCCGAAGTTTTAGCTGTCATTTTAGACTTAGCGATAATTGGATTAAAGTCCCTTAGAGTTTAACCACTTTTGAAATATCGCAAAGAACACTAAATTCTACAGGGTGATCGCGTTGAGGAAGTAAAAGGTCCAAAAGGCAGATAAAAAATTGCTAAGCTTACTTATTCTTAATTCATAATATTACTCAAACCAGGTAACGTACATATCATATTGTAACAGTTCAAAAGCCCCAAAATTTTCACATTCGATGACAGCAGCTTTTTAAATGTTGCAAAGAACCTAATAATTAGCAACAGATATAAGTCTACATAACACGGACCAAGTAAATTTACGACAGTGTATTTACGAGAATCACACATATATCTTCTTTGGTTCATTTGCCTCTTCTCAGTCGACCTTTAAGTGGAGGGGAGTGAAATGAATTTTCTTAAGCGTAATATCGTGGTGTTGTTTGTTAACATGTTCAACTAGCAATTAAAAGATCCCTGCTCAAAATAGGTGGGACTCAACATTTTCTCACATTTCATAGATTTGATAATTTTAATCTTTGCACTGGCACTCATAGTGCTCGTCTAGTTAAGAAATGTCGGATTCAAACCCACGCTGTAGTTTGAATCTCAGAGGGGCATAGTTGATTTTTCACGTTTCCTGTTCCAGAGGTCATAATATTCTTCACAAACGGTAAAATGTTAAAAATTGAAAGCGCAAACAAATATAAAATGAGCAAAACATCTAATTGTTTATTAATTTATGATCTATAGGAAAGTAATTCAAGTCATCAATAAGAAAAATTTAGTTATAAGTCATCAGTTCCTCTGAGCTTAATTTCCAAATCAGAATCAGCATCAAAACGATTTATTTCTCTTGAGTCAATGTAACTGAACATTTTCTTAATATTTTTTCTCAGTTCCTTCCTTAGGACTCCATCCTTGTATTTCTCTTCTTCATACCACACTGCTCTAAGTAAAGGAGCTTATCTTACATAATTGTTCTTAATGGAAATGAGGCAGATTTCTCGTATCTTCAATTTCCATATCATTAAATTAAAATTTTTCCCTGAATGTCATGATTATCGTTTCACAACTGACTGGCAGCAACAAATTCTTTGTAACGTAAAAAACGTAAAAAATTGTTTTAACTTGTTAATCATCTGTTTATAATGGGAAATAGCGCTTTATCTCTCAGTTGGTAGGCGTGTTTATACATCTGAAAGATGACGTCTACTCAAATTTCGCATTAGGCACACATGTGTGGCGTTAGTAGTACCGCCATGAACATGCAAATCAGGTTTGCTTTAAATACGTGTTGTAAAAGTTCATGAACGTTACTCATAGCTGGGATTTGACGTAGTGAGTTGATGTTAGTCAAGAATGCCTTTAAGAAGACGAAGAAGCCATTAGCAACAGCTCAGTGAGTTTGAACGGTTCCAAATCGTGTAATAGGGCTTTGAGAAGGTGGATTTTCTTTCCTCGATACTACAGAAAGACTTGGCAGGAATGTATACACTGTGTATGATTATTGTGAGCAGTGGTCAAGGGAAGGTAGTGGCTAAAAAAGACCAGGTTCTGGACTACAACGGGGCACTACTGAGAGGGAAGACCGTCGTATTCGGAGTATACCTGTGGCGCATCGTATTGCGTCTACAGCAAAAATTTGAGCTGTAGTTGGCACCACAGTGATACAAAGAACGGTTACAAATCGGCTACCTGAAACACAACTCCGAGCCAGACGCCTTGTAGCGTGCTTTCCACTGCCTTCAAACTACTGCTATTTGCGACGTGAATGTCAAGCTGGAGCTCTTTGGAGGACAGAGTATGTTGTGTTTTCTAAAGAACTCTGTTCTGCCTTGATGTCAGAGATGGTCGTGTGTTGGTTAGATAGCGGCCAGGTGAACGCGTGCAACCAATCTGTCTGCGGTCTATACACATTGGACCTACACCTTGAGTTACGGTCTTGAAGCAATTTCGTATGACAGCAAGAGCACATTCGTAGTTATTTCAGGCACCATGACTGCAAATTTACCCATCAGATGGTGATTCAGCTTCTTCTGCGGCCATTTATTCATGAAAAGCGCTCAAGGAGATGTTTTCCGGCAGGATAATTTTAGCCTTCATACCACTGTTGTGATCCAACATGCTGTACACAGTGTCGACATGTTGCCTTGGTCTGCTAAATCACTAGATCTATCTTCAATCGATCACGTATGGGACACCATTGGACGACAACTCCAGCATCATCGACAATCAGCATTAATCGTACCTATATTGACAGACCAAGTGCAACAGGCATGGGATTTCATCCAGCAAACAGACATCTGGCACCTGTACAACACAATGCATGCACATTTGCATGCTTCCATTCAAAATTCTGGAGGTTACACCGGTTAGCAATGTACCAACAATTCACAGTTGAAATGGCTCTTCTCGCGCTTGCATTAATCTCTAATCTCGAAATAATCCTCTAATTAAATCTCTAATCTTGAATCCTCTAATTAAATACGTTAGCTAGACAAATGCATTGCCGAAATTTCATTACCCTACATTAATGTTTTATTGGTGTTTAGATTCCTTTGATGTAAATGAAAGCAACCAAAATGCACACAGCACAAGTTTAGCAGAGCAATTGATATATATACACACATACAAAAGAAAATTTATTTTTTTCATGATCCTCTCAGATTATTCTTGATTTTTTACTGTCTAATGTTTAAAGGCTAATTTACTAAGTATAATGTTTAATAGGTATTATATGTGTAGACATTACAGAGAGATAATTTACTCATGCATAAGAATGAACGTTCAGGAATAGTCATTTTGCTGAAATTTTATGTAAAATAACTATTTCCTCTGGTCTCTGGCCGTATCCAAACATGGTAAATTTTCACAGATACCTGTATTTTGGATATATAGGAATTCTCGTTGTTCGAAAATACCTTTCATCAATAACAGCTTTCCGTATTAGATACGCATCCGCGACCGAATGGTAGAGTCGTTGAGTACTAGTAACGCACCGAGGTTCAAATCCCAGAGAACGGGCAAAAATCTGCGGAATCCCAGAGAACGGGCAATCCAGGCAAAAATACATAAAAATTCAAAATATTTTCATTAAAAATTGAAAGATATAGAAAAACAAAAAACACTTCTAAAACAATTTTTACAATTAAAATTACTATTTGTACGATAAAAACCAGCTAATAATTTAAAAATGGTAATTCCCTAATGAATCAAGCATAATTTAATTCGGAATAATAAAAGAAGACGTTATTTTGTTGCTGCGAAGCTTAGTTTCTCTAGATCAAAGCTGTATGTAAGAAAAGCGTCGGCACTTCAATGGGAGAAATTGCGCTTCGTAACGACCGCAGCGCTCGTAGCGGTGGCGATGTGGAAACACAATCAGTAAAACTGCGCATGCTCCTTTTCTTTTCAGTCATTGGTTGTTTTGATTTGGTTGTTTGTTTGATTCTACCCAAATCTTGTTAACTTCTAACGTGCTTTGGTTGTGTTATTTATAACTTATTAATTTTGTACTTTTTAATTACAAAAGGCTCTTTTCAGAACCAATTTTTTTTTTTAATTTTCTCTAATGGCGTATCGATACTGCGGATTAAGGATTACAAGAGTAAGATTTCGTCGAAATCTGATGGAATACATTTCTACACGTTTCCTTGAGACGATGCGTACTTAAGGAAGTAATAAAGAAGAGTTTTAGAATATGTATTTTTGAAATTAAAGGTAAAAAAATCTGATAATTAAAAGAATTATTCCCCTATATTTTATAATAACGCAGGTACAAGTTTTAAATAATATTTTAAAAAATCTTTTTTTTTATTCCCTTTCAGAAATATTCAGAGAAAGTTATGTACTATTTAATGTATTTCACTATTAAAATAAAAAGAGCGCTAATTTGAAATGGACCGAATTGAGCATTAATTACAAATTGACTTAGATTTTTTTCATTTAAAAGATGCCTCAGAAGCTAAAAAAATCATGTCATATTTGAGAAAGTATTTTAGGTAGAAGCTCTGTAAGTGGAGAAGAAATAATGCATAATTTTAATGTTAATAACAATAAACTTTGCTTAAAAATGTATTCTTTTCGTATACTTAGGACTCTGAAATACTGTACAAATAGAAAATATATACATTTATATATATAATTACGACGCAATTGCAAAATATTTACATCCAATCGTGTGAAAACTCATTGCGGCCTCGCCATCTTACTTCCGACCTCCATGACGTCACTGCAGGGGAAAGGAGGAAGGGAAGAGATTTAGTTTACATCGCCACCACTGCAGTGGATTGGCGCTGCAATTTGGTGTCATGTTATAGTATGGGAGTGTTTACTTACATACAGCTTTGCTCTAGATTGGCAATCCACTATTTTTCTAAGCTTCGTAAACAAATATTTCCGCTATCATAACCAAAACTTAGGCTTAGCCGCACTTAAAAAACTTTTAAATTGTTAATAATTCCACAATTATTGCATATTCGCATTAGGTTAACTAAGGTTAACAACATGCAGGTTAACTAAGGGCATAAAAATCTTAACCGAAAAATAAGAACAACATAATTCAATCATTTTTTAAGCCAAAAATGCACAATTTACAGAGTTATAAGAATAACGAAACTGAACTGACTGAGCCGAGTAACAAAGTGGATATAAATATGTAAGAAAAATAAAGAATATGTCTAAGATTAAATTAACAACGTAAATTTCTCTTCTCAATTCTAAAAATAATAACCTCTCTACGCACTGCGTCATTTCTAGATTGACCCATGCCATATGACTCTTACATAATTCTGATGATGTAAATGGAACTAAAAGTCAAGTAACCAATAATAATTTTACAGAAGTATTACTGTCCAATCAAAATGCATTGTAAACCAAAACTAACTCAGTCTGAATTGGGATTTCACCCTGAACGTAACGCACTTGCTCTTTACGCTTCTGTCTATTTGGACTGCTGTCTGCTGCTTTCTTCTTTCTTACTAAAATTGATCTAAAATGTGAGCTATTTTGAAAGAGGCACATTTCATGTGCCAAGTTGATTGTGGCCACAACAAGCGGAAATAAAAAATGAAGATTTAATCTGCCTTCGCCTCCAGGATGAAGGTGAGAAGGCATCTGGTATAGAAAAACTTATGACGCAGCATTTATATGAGGAGGTTATGTAACAGGCGCGAATGTTCCAGAAGGTACTGGTCTAGGGGAAGATCCTGAATTGCATAGATTTAATTAAAGGTTGCTAGTTCGCATAGAGCAAAGCCATCGTATTTTTTTTTTTCTTAGCCGGTAGGATAGATCTCCGCTGCTAACCCCAATGGATGTGTACAGGCTCTTTTCAAGTGATGTGCGAAAGTTTACTCCAATGAACTCTCAACCGTTTTCAGTGACGGAACTGCAAAATAAAAATTAGGAATTTGATTTAATGCCTTGTGTTGAAAGTTTCAACGATCGCTGATGTTCCGGTGCTGTGATCTGCGTTTCTTCTGTTTCAAGGCCATAGTGTGACGACATCTCTATTCTTCTAATGCTGTGCTGTGCTTTTCTCCCAATTTTAGTGTGTGCTTGAAAAATATCTTTAAGTGTCTCAGTCTTCAAATATGGTGTTTTTCCAAATGTGAAAAACATTTTAGTTTTTCTTGCAAGATTTGTTCATCGTCTCATTTCTAAGTCTGTGGTCTGGATTTTTTCTAAAGGTTTTATTTAGTGCAACTAAAAATATCATATTGGAATTACTAATCATTATTATTATATTGAAAATCTGAATACATATTGCTGTTTCTTAAAAGTGTAGTATTTGTTTTATAAAAAATAACATTAATATATTTTGAAATTTGTGTTGAAAATTTTGAATAAGAATTTTATAATTATTCTAAAAATGAAGTGGATACAAAAATAAGTGAAATTAGTACAGATAAGTAATATGAAATTTGGTTAATGCATGTCAAAAAGTTATGGGTTGCTGTAAAGTATAAAGTATGTTGAGGGAGTACTGGTTCCGAAACAGAAGCCTATTATTACCTCTGTATAGTTGCTCCTTTTATCCTCTTCATGTAAGATAATGTTGAAGGCTCTCATTTCATGACTGAGTGTAATTTTTTTTATTATTATTATATTTTTTTATTATGGAATGTAGTAGTGCAGTTCTTAAAGGCCAAAACACACTGGTTAGCTCAAGAGGCTAGCCCTAATGATGGATATGTTTGTTTAGAAGTATTGCGAGGCCTTTCAGTTTGTTAAATTCAGAAATTGCAAATGAAAGACAATATTGGTAAAACCATAATTTTAGCCATACTATTATCAAATTTATGATGTTAAAATATAAATTATAAGAATGAAAATTAGATGTGTTCTGAAAATTTTGAAATTTATTTTGATTATTCAAAATCGGCAATATGTGTGCAAAAGTTTTTCAACTGTGATATATTGTGTTCAAAGTTTTACAAAGACTTCTCTGAAGAAATTTAATTATATGGACTGCAAATTACAAAAACGTTTGGACTGAATTTTTAAAGGACTCTAAAATATTATCTAAAAAATTCTACAAAAATTATATAAGTTTATATTTTGCAATTTTGTAAGTAATTATTTTGGTCAAAATTTCAAAATCGGTATTTTTCAAATTATTTTCTCTTCATTTGCTTTAACGCTTTTCCTTTATAAAGGCTTCTTTGTCGCTACGCCTTTCTTTCTTTGACGGGGGGGGGAATATGTAAGAAAAATAAAGAATATGTCTAAGATTAAATTAACAACGTAAATTTCTCTTCTCAATTCTAAAAATAATAACCTCTCTACGCACTGCGTCATTTCTAGATTGATCCATGCCATATG
>KK115468.1:321727-342298 GCA_000611955.2 Stegodyphus mimosarum
TATATGTAAGAAAAATAAAGAATATGTCTAAGATTAAATTAACAACGTAAATTTCTCTTCTCAATTCTAAAAATAATAACCTCTCTACGCACTGCGTCATTTCCAGATTGATCCATGCCATATGACTCTTACATAATTCTGATGATGTAAATGGAACTAAAAGTCAAGTAACCAATAATAATTTTACAGAAGTATTACTGTCCAATCAAAATGCATTGTAAACCAAAACTAACTCAGTCTGAATTGGGATTTCACCCTGAACGTAACGCACTTGCTCTTTACGCTTCTGTCTATTTGGACTGCTGTCTGCTGCTTTCTTCTTTCTTACTAAAATTGATCTAAAATGTGAGCTATTTTGAAAGAGGCACATTTCATGTGCCAAGTTGATTGTGGCCACAACAAGCGGAAATAAAAAATGAAGATTTAATCTGCCTTCGCCTCCAATTTCCTATTCGTTATAGATCAACACTTTTACGACGTTAAAATTCCTCCTGGTCAGCACTACAGACTTTTTTTTTATTATTATTACATATATATATATATATAATGTAGTCGATTGTAACCAAAATACAAGGTGCACATCTACATATTATAGCAGTACTATATACAAAATTCCAACGTTCTGAGGCTACTCATTTTTGAGTTATGCAAGATACATTCATACACACTTACGTTCGTACATACGTACGAGCAGACGCGACGAAAAGATCTCTTCTGAGTCCATTTTAAATCAGTTTTATACTTATTTGGGGGGAAAAGAGTTCTTCATTCTGTCCTTACATATGGATGCCACTCAAAAACTTCGTTAAGTTGCATTCGATAGAGGTCAAAATAAATGTTTTCGTTGAAATATGGTACCCGAAATTTTTCGCGATTACAATACTTCCTTTTTGTTCCCAGTGAAAAAAGCAACCAGTTAGTCCCACCAAATAGTCTATATTTGTATATTACCTTAATACAGCAACACTGAGTTGCTATTGCAATGTAGTTATTGAAGCTTTAAGCCGCTAGTTCGTTTAACTGCTTCATAGGAAAGGATGAAAATAGAAATATTAAAAAATCACAATTTGCTTTTACATTTAAAATCATATAACAGTCCACTATAAAACAAATATTCTTTGACTAGCGAATACAAAGTATTCTTCAGTTAGCTGATGTGTCGTTCACACAACACGAAATTGTCTCATAAATCTGAAAATTTCTTTTGATGTTAGAAATATAAATTCTCAGAGAAACATTAGTTTAATATGTTATAATTTATGGTGATTTAGAAAATTCTCTGAATCGTGATTTTAAAGCTAATAAAATATTCTTCAAATACATGCTCTGAAATTCGCAGAAGTTGAGCTGCAAGAGCACTCTTGAACTACATCAGGTGACTTGGAGATGCTTACCACTCTTAAATTAGCGTTCCCGAAGAAGCTAATCCATTTATGATTTAATTTCAATAGATCAGAGCTGTTCGAATTTCCTTGGCACGTAATAAATCCAATAGCTTTCGGAACTTCCCATGGTGTAGCAGCTAAGAATAACAGACTTATAGTAAATAAGACGCACTTTGTGCTTCCTATGGTTAAATTAATGAAAATGTGAATCATGAAATATAGCGAATCTTGATTGAAATTATGCCTTTGGCATACTTCTGGAATTGTTTACTATTTTAACATTTATCTCACTGCACGCCTAAATATAAAACTATTATTTTTACAATTATCATTGTAATTAGTATTATTAATTATAATTATAATTTATAAAATTACGCCCTTGCGTTTTTCTGGAATTGTTCATCATTTTAATCGTTATTTCATTACAGGTGTAGCAAATTTAAAAAAAAAAATATTTTTACGTAAAAATAATTACGTAAAAACAATAATTCTATTATAATCGAAAAATGTTGCAAGATTTTAAATATAAATCCAGGTGTGTTTTCACTAGACAATATGTCAACTTTTAATCGTCTTGCTTTGAATCAAGAGCTATTTTAATAGAATTTCGTATATGGATCCTAGAGCAATTTTAGTGCAGTATATAGTAAACTAGAATTGTTGATTTTTAATTTTTTTAAATATATTTTAAGAATTTTCAATAAAATTTAAAATGTAATAATCTAGTTTAATGTTTTGTCATGAGTAAAACCATTAAGGGGCGATTTAATATATTGACAGCAAGCGAAAAATTGTTAAAGCGATTATATCGAAATAAATGACTATATTTTGCACAATTTTACATCTATAGGTGTTTTTAAATTGTAATAATTATAAAACTCATTTTATTTACTGAATCAATTTAGTTAATAAATGTAGGTAACTGTTTATTTCATGCAAACAATTACATTGCTTCAGTAACAGGGATATCTGAATAAGGTATTGGATGATTAAATGAAAAACTAACGTAAATTATTTAAATTGCAAAAGTGCCACTTAATTTCATAACTTCGTCTTAAAATTCATATTTTTTTTTACGTTTTGCATTTTGTAGCAGTAATATACCGAAATCCAATTTCCATTCATGGCAGGAAGAGACAAAACTTCTGATTTCAACTAAAGTTCGCATTTCTGTAAATCTCAGAACTAAACAATTTTACTTCCCTTATGAAAACCTTTCCTATTTACCCTAACTTTGTTTAAATGTTTTAACTTATTTTCACAAACTATATTCTTCTGTGCTCTACAAAGTATACCATAGAGCCTCAGAGGCCCTATGGTATACTTTTTTACTTTATGGACCTTTTATATAAAGGTCAATATTTACAGTTAAGAATTAAAACTAAAACATAAAGACAGAATTGAAGGAGAAAAGCAAAATTTGAAATATTGGCGAATCAGAAAATGTGAGTTTACTCGAAATAAAACCCAAAAAATAAACGGCTAATGGATGGAGACTACTTTCAGTTGATTTTGCAGAAATCATCTTCGGAGACTACCAAACGTGAAATCTTTTACATCGTCTTTACTTTCATCACGTTTCCTAAATCCGCTTTTGGAAAACTTGAATTGATTTAAATAGCTTCTGAAAGTCTCATGATGAGTGAGAAACTGCTCTGGACTATAATGAATTGAAAATTAATGACACTGTAATTGTAATCTGTTTATTAAGAAATATTTCATTCCATTTACTCTTGTAAGATATTAGATACTTATAATATTCCAATTTTGCACAGTTTATATTTCCTTCGTACCTTGTACGAAGAATAGCGAAAAATTTCGGGGAACATATTTCAACGGAAATAGCCATTTTGATTGCTCCAAAATCCATTTGGACGATTTTTTTTGCGTAACGTCTTTACGTACAGACAGCACAAAGGTTATGTTTTTCTAAAATGAGTTTTAAAATTAATTCATCAGAGAGTTTTTTAGACATTTCTACGTACATACGTATGTATATATCTCGTATAACTCAAAAACAATTAGCCGTAGAACGTTGAAATTTTGTATACGAGACTGTTGTAACGTTCAGTTTTGCACGTCCTTTTTATTGCAGTCGGCCGTAAAAGACGTATTAGATATTTATACCTCCCTTCTTAACAGGCTAGTGACATTAACTAAACATTATTGAGCTATGTTTTTCTAGTCCTGCATGTTGACATATTGTGCATTTTTTGCTCTAAAAGTTATTGAATTATGCTATGCTTATATTCCGGTTAAAGTTCCTATGGATTTAGTTAATTTGCATGCAATCATTTTAGAATTATCAACAATTTCAATGAGTTAAGTGGAGCTAAGCCTAACGAGGCGGGATTTCGTAACATATGAAACGCTTAGTAGTATAGTAAATTAAGTCAGTTGATGCACCAACTTCAGTACCTTTCTGCCCAGTGAACCCTAAATTTTACTAAATTTTTCTCGCCGAAACTTTTTCTTTCTGCACGCTGGCCAAATTGCCTGCTTTTGTGTAGAAACCTAATTTTAACTGCAAAAATTCATTTTTAACTGCTTTTAATTGTATTGGATGCTTTAGGGTTATTTTTGTTTATTTCAAAATTTTTAATGAAGCTGCTTTGAGGTTTTGTGTATTTTTGCCCTGTAGCCAAGTGAGAACAGAATTGATTGAATGAGAAATATATCTTTAATGAAATTCCAGGAAATTAGTTTAATGAAACTACAGTAAAAATCTACATAATTTAATAGGCCATACAAGGAAGTCATGTGGTATGCACATCAGATTTTTTCCATTACGAAAAAAGTCTTAAACATATCTAATACATATTTTGCAAACAAACAGAAACGTTGGCAATGCACATGGTTCCTCGTTGAGAACAACATCCCTTCACCCTATTTTATCAATGTATGTGATAATATTTATATCAAAGTAATTCACTGAAAGTAGCTAATCAATGTTTTAAAAGCTACATAGGTCTGCTAAGCAAAATGCAACGACAGAAATTCGTTCTACATTAAAGATCTTTTATGGATACTCTAAATACCTGTTTCGTAGCTGAACAAGTGAAGATTAATCATTATTGCAAAACTGTTATATTGTTTAAATCACACTCTGCTATTTATTTTACAACCATCAACAAAACAAACAACACCATGCTCTTCCTGGTTAATAACTATAATTTACAATTTCTTCTGGAAAGGCGGGAAGAAATATTAATCCAAGTTTATTATTAATGCAAAGGTAAGTTTGGTTGAAAAATATCATCCTAAATTTAAGTTCATAAATTTCAATACCAACAGCAGCTACTCTTGTAAGGATAAAAAGTACTTAATTCATCGATGTTTTACATAATATTAAAAATTAAAAAAAAATCTTCTTTGTACCTTTCTCGTATGTCTGCGAATATTTGTTGTTTTTCCTCAAAATTTCGCCTCAAACCTCCGAGGTATTTAAATTTACAATCAGAGTTTGTTCTTATAACCACGTTTCCCAACTTTCCCTGAATGCCGTAGGTATTTCTATAAACATTATACACCATTGCTCTAAACGCTTGTAATACTGTTTCTATTTTTGTTATTCTGAAATAAGATATGGCAAACCAGTATCACGTTTTGTGATACATATGTTTATCAAACATAATTGGGCAGCTAATGCCTTCTATGTGGTTATGGCTAATAAAAATGCCTTATTTTGTCCCGAGGTATGAGGAAGATATCTCTATGAATATATCACAGAGATGTAATTGAATTTTGTGTTATACTTAGGAAAAGCAGTAATGATACAATTGAAATGGTACGGCTCAAATACAGTAGTGAAGCAATATAGTAGTAGTTTAATATTCATTAGTGCTTTAGTGATGGAAATCTTAAGGACGTGTGCGATCGACTAAGTATATTCTGGTAAGTTACATATTGTGATATTAGGGATGTTAACATTGTTAATAAGTTAGCACAAAATAAATGTTGACTCTCATGTAAATACCCTGAAAATCAATTTTTGTTGAATTATGAGGAAGGAAAAAACTTAATTTGCTCAAGAAACAGTTTGCACGACAAGGCAATGACTTACTACATTATGTTTTTATAACATCGGCGGTACTCTCTAAACTCGATAGGAAAATTCTAGAATATACTCCATGCAGTTCTCAGCCGTTTTGCAAGATTAATTTTCTAAGCATTCTTAAGATCGAAACAAGAATTTCGTGAAAGTTGGGGTACTCTATAAATGAGGAAAGGAAAAACGCCACTGCCAATGACTATATCGTTTTTGAATTTCTCTAAACTTCAAAAACGCTGTAAATCCATAATACAATGTGAAAGATTCGTAAGGTAATGTAAAATATTTTCTTTTTGAAAAAGACAAAATGCTCCAGTGCTGAGGAGTCTTCCGATTCTAAATAAAGGTTTGGTTCTTAAATATTTCATTTAGCCAATGTAAAAGCCGCAAAATGTGTTCTTAGAGACATATGCATATTTTTCATTGGCACAACAATCAATAACAGCATCCAGGTTTCAACTTTGTCCACATTCTTTACGTTATTCTCGTTAAATTTCAACAACAAATGTCCCTCAACATTCAACACTTTTTAACATCTCTATCTTATTGTTAGGGTAGAATTGCAATTTATGGAATTTAAACGATCAATAATAAAATCAAATCTATCTTGAGTTGATCGGCAAGCATCCTGAATTACATTTCTTTAAACAATCGAAAGCAAATCGTGAGCAAATGCCATTTCATGGCAATTTTGAAACCGATGCAGCTGGCATAAAAGATCGATAATAGACATGTTAGAAAGAAAGTGTCCGTAGACTGATCTGCGCATATAACGTTTTTTAAAACACGAAATTTCTTATATACTATCTCGTAAAGGTTCATCAATTCTCCGGTCCAAGATGTTTTTTATACAGATGGAAAATGTTCAATTCTTTCTCAGCAACTCAGTGATTTGTGGTTGTTAAGCATTATAAAAGACGTCTTTAAAAAATGAAGCTAGTAAGTCAATTTCTTCGTATAACTTCATTTACTGTATTGTAAAAACCAGAGGCAGCATCTTTAGCGGGCCTCTAAGGAGTAAACCTGAACTGATTAAAGCTAAGAATTCATTATGTGCCAAGGGCCAAATGAGTTTCTTGTTTGTGAATTCTCTTGATATTTTCCTAAACAGAGAACAGACAAAAACATCTAACATTCTCCGTATGCGGTCAATGACTTCAGTACATTGGGGAGTTGGTAGGAGTTTACCTATATTGCGATGCCCCTAAGAATATTTAGAATGAGAGAAATAGTTGTAAACATAAAATCATGAAATCGGTGAACATTCGCGAAACACTTCGATTATTTTAATTCCATTGTTATCAGATATAGAGGATTTGCTTGATTTCAGCTTTTTATATCTCACAGATTTTAAGAAACATTTAAAATAACATCATCGTCTCCTGTGTGCTGTATAATATATACGATAGCTCCCTTGGATTTGGTGAAACTCTCATGCTATCAAGCATAAGAAATGTTTACTTGATATGTAATTAATGATTCTCCAAAAATGTAATGAAGTTGACTTTAATTACTATCACTCCTGTAATTTCCATACTGTTCAGAATTTCCAAACCTAAAATTTCAGCACTATTTATAAATTTTGTCATGAATTAATAACGGCTATTTCTTGGAAATTCAGTTTTCTTGTATCAGGTTTTATGCAACTATTTAATTTGTTTATATTTTAGTTAATAAGCGATATGTAACTTTATCTCATATAATTAACTGTCACATGTCTCGTATGACAGTCAGTCACCCTGTTATGTTATCTAAACAAGCTGCCTCAACATTATCATCAATTGCAATTTATTCTAAAAATGAATCTTCATAATTTCTCTCAGTAATGTCCGAAATATTAGAAATAGTTTTTAATTACTCTGTAGCTTCTTTGAAATGAAAACCACATTTTCTGAAGCAGTTTCTAACTGCGGTTTTGAAGATTGTTTTCCACGAGTTGACTTCCACTAATATACAGAGCTTTTAGGAAAGTACAGACTTAGTTATCTACTTCGAAGTGCTTACATTTACACAAGATTCAGTTTTGCTTACCATTCCTTGAACGAAAACTTTTTTGTAATTACCTTTGGAAGCTTTAATAATACCTTAATGTAATTATTGGATAAAAGAAGTCCTTTATGAAGCCAGAAACACTAATTTAATGTTTTTCAGAACGGTAGCAGACGGGTGTGCAGTTCCGTTATCTAATGGTAAACTATTTTCTCGTTTTTCAGTTTATATCCCATTTCAAAAGGAAATCAGTAAAACTAAGATCTGTCTTCTATGAGCTCTTGTTAAACTCCTTTCAAACATTAAGGTTTTCTTCTCTTACCAGTAACCCCTAGCGTCGTTTTAATTGTTGCATCCAGAATTCGCATTAATAACATAGTATCTCATTCTTTTCATTCCTTAAACCAGAGCTGTTTCATATTTAAGCATTAATGGGTGATTGATTCATTAATACTCTGTAAAACAGACCAATTTCTCCTGTGTTGCAGATTTCATGCATCTTGTATTCTTTACCACGTAGTTTCCGATCTCTCTTTCCATGAGTCATCCATCAGGTAGCACAAAATTTTCTCCTAGCATTTTAACGAATTCTACAGCTTTTGTGGTCGAAAGAGCTCTGGAAATTGGAACATTTTATAATTTATTAATTTGGAAACATTCTAGTAGAGTGGTTTTAATGTCTTTCGATTTTGCATCCCTGTTGCGCTTTCTTGAGACATTTTCAGTTTTGATTAGCTCTTTATCAATTTCATTTCTTTGTTTAAGTGAATGGCATCAAGCTACTTTTGAAATGCTCATTTTAAAAGCAGACGTATTATATTCGTTCTGAAACTTATCATTTCCTTTCAGGTTTAAATCATTTTATCTAGGCATTGTCGATATATTAGAAGACCCTCACACAGCAAAAAAAAAGGTTTCTTTCAGAGATTTGTTCAAATTCCCATTTCATGCCAACAGGAAGACTACATTTTATAACTGTCACTTCATGGTAATTGCAGACGTAAAGATGGCTTCTTTTTCTTTACCTTCAGCTTACAACGATCACTCTCCTTTCCAATCAAAGACTAATAATGTACTGTATTTAAGGAAACATTTCATGATTTTTCTCGAAAGCATGCTAATGTACGTCCATCCCCTATAAATTGGTGTTCGAGAAACGGGATCAGTATAAGTTCTGAGAACAGTGTGCTTTACAAGAACTAAGGCAGTGTGCCTAACACCTCATGTGGTCTTGGTTCTAACGACACTAGCCGGCATTTCTGCTAAAACCATTTTTTGAAGCGCTACATAGCTGAAAATAAATGAATGAACTACAAACAGCTTTTCTTAGCCACAAATGGTTAATATCGGATCTGAATAATCAGATTATTGCCAGTTTTAGTTTTATAAGCGGAGGAAATGAGTTCAGTAAACGGCAGTTTTTCTCTTGGTTAATATATGCTCGTTTTGGTTCCAGAAAATTTTAACGGAATAAGCAGCTGACTTTATTAATCTGTGAGATTAATGCGGGGTGGACTGTGTATGCATATAAAAGAATTTATATGACATAATAATATCCAAATCAGTTTACTGGTAAGTGGAGATTATAAAAAATTTTGACATTGCTGCTAGAATTTTATACCTTGAAAAGCTCCACATGAAACGCACGGTTACGTTAATGAGGAAAATTATTTTTATGTCTTAGATTTATGGAAATAGAGCAAAAAATCACTTCTAATTTTGAGCGAAGCTGTTTTAATAACTGAAAGATATGAATGTAAATCTGAAGAAAATTACACTAAAGTGGAATCATCGAAATCAAAATACTTCTGGTGGAAAACTAGGTGACCTATGTCTACTTTAAATTAAAAGTAATTTTTTAAGCATTTGTAATATTTTTTCTCTTTTTTCAATATAGGCTATGCTAATAAAAACACTGTTTAATAGTTGTGAAATTTTCATTTGTGAAATAAATGCACAGACTGTTTTAAAACACAGAATAAAATAACAAAATATATTATTTTGCTTAATTCGCATCCAAAACTACTATTTTACAGAACTAAGTTTTGCTTAAGTAAAACTTAGTCTTTTTTAAGAAAATTTTAATTACTTTTAAAAATAAATTAATTTTTGCCAACTTATTTTTAAGTATTTTCAGATGATAAATTGCGATTGCTTGCGACTCTGAATGCTGATTAAAAGAAATCCATGCGCGTTGTTGCATCATTAGCGCTTTTGATGCTGGAGACGTGAAAAATGTGCAGTACCTTCGTAGTGTAATGTTAGCCCACTTAGCACGTATTCGAGAGGCCCTGGTTCGAGTCCCGGCGAAGGCATTACACATTTCCGCGTCCCTAGTTTAAAAAAAACCTAATGACGCTACAGTGGAACCCGAACTAAAAGAAGAGGGTGGACAATAAATCGACCACCAGGATTTGGCGATTGGGTCCCCTAATCCACATTAATCCTTTAAAAGGGGAAGCGGCGCATATTCGAGAAATCCAGGGTTCGAATCTCGGCGAGGGCATTACGCATTTGTCATGTCTCCAGCATCAAAAATCCTAATGTGTGTATAATTATAAGCGATTTCTCATCAAAAACCGCGAATTACCTTAATTTGATTAAAAGTAATATAGATATATTTTAACGAAACTTTTGCAAAAGATCTGAAATCAAGTTAATGTGACAGTCTTCTAAAAATTTTATAACTTGCACAACTTCGAGTAATAATTCTAAATAATAATTCTTATTCTTCACTTTTTTCTGTTATTACTAAATCGATGTTATTTACAAGCAGATAACTAAATATGCACAAATTTCTGTTTTTAAGACAGTATTTCTTTTTCCAGTTAATGTTATTTCATACATTTCACTAGAAAAAAGAAGAAAAATAGCGTATCACATAAACTCCCTCGAATATCATAATTTAAGCGTAAAAATTTGCGAAATCTAGTTTTCTTCAAGGAGATTATTACAAAAGCTATAAATATCTTCCTGCATTAAATGAGCATCACCAGCAAACTATCTCACGATTTCGGTTTTTTGCCCTTCCATTCCATCCTGCGAATTAATGATGACAATAACAGTTCGTGCATTCCTCATATACCACCGAACGATAAATCACGAAGCAAGGCGCATAAATTGCTGCAAAACCACCCCTAGGGGACCAATAACAAGACGAGAGAGGAAGGAAACAACCAAAGAGCCAAAATGCGAAATTAGTTTGTGGCGCAGGGAGTCGTAAACCATTTAACAAAGAACTTGAGCTGAATCCTCACTAATCATAAATAAACAGAGAGACGTATAAAATTGCTAGAAACGCCAAAACTAAATAAATAAAGCTGAAGCAAGATCCTACAGCAGCACCCCCTAGATTCTCGTCGTCAGATTCTTCGGAATAAATCGAGATCTCTGTTACGGTTTTAAAAAAATGGCTGCTCTTCCTCGTTTCATGTTAGCGACCATTGGGAAAAGGCGGGAATGTTTTTTATTTTAGAACACAGACGATGAAGAGAGCTTGGCGATAAGGTGGAAGAAGTAGGATTGTGACCGCCTAAGGCGGGAGCTAATATGCAGATGAGTCATGGGTGTTCAAAGAAGACTATCATTGTTTTTGCTAAAACGGGAATGCCTACGTTTCTGGGACTGTCTACATATTGAGCAATGAAGTTTTGTTTTCGCAAAGGCAGACTGCATGGTAAATTTGATATCAAAATCTTTAGCTGAGCCTTCATGAGTCTCAGTCCACTTGAGACACTACCGAGCTCAGTGCATTTATTTGTTATTTCGAACAGCCGTACGGCAGCATCATTAGGTTTATTTCGAGCAAGAAACAGGAAAAATCGACATAATTTTCCAACCCTCTCCAGGATCCGAACTCCGGACATCCCGATTCCTAGCCATTCATACAAAACTGCTTCACGAAGTCACGCGGAAGGGAAGTAGAAAATTCCTTATATTCTCCTCCGGTTAAAAAAGAATTGGTGAGCAGGAATTTTGGTCTCCAAATCCAGGGGACGACAAATTATGGTCCACTAAATCTTAGTTCCGGCATCACTGTAGGCAGATTATGATTTTTCGGAGCCAAGAAACTTGATAAAATCAGCCACATCTTCGCTCGGGATTCCGATTGCACGCTGGACGTGCTTTCACTTACGTCTTGAATTTATGCTGTAAGACAGGGAACATTGTTTTCATTCTCTCACACTTACAGGCCTACTCGGGGAAGGGTATCCAGTCACTAGATCGAAGTATTGATGAATCATCATCCACCACATTTTAGTCATTAACCAATTACTGAGTCCTTTGGATTTTTGGAGCAGTAAAAGGGAGATAATCAATGATGCCCTTGTCGGCTTTGAATTTCTAGATCTTTCGGTACCTTGTCGGTAGGGAATTCAATTACTCTGCGAACGAAGAAATACGTATGTAAGAAAGACAACTATTCCTTCTAATATGACATTTTTAGCGAAAACGAAATTTCAAACAAAATTGCAGCAATTTGAAAGCCTTATTTGATTCACCTCTTTACAATTCATCTCTAAAAGTGAAAAATAGATTTAGCATTTACAACATATTAAGGTGTTAAGTTAACTGAAAGTATAAAATTAAATAAGTTGATTTTGTAAAAAATAAAGAAAAAGCAAACTAAATAATTAAATAAATAAACAATGCAAATACGTAATACTTATAAATTTTATATAAATACTGGAGTTTATCTGAGCTAACGGACACATCTGACGTAGTCGACCCATCTCCTAAACCATTTTTCCTCACAGGGCACCGAGTTCAAAAATATGAATAGCAGAGCTAGTCGACACATGGAACTACTCCATTAGCTGAGATCAGATAAACCCCAGTCTGAACGACCCTTTAAGCGCCGTTCACATTGGGAGATATCCGACGGACACATCCGACGCAACAAACACAGCCGATTAGCTAGAGAAAATCAGTTTTTTATCGTTACTGGCCCAGTTGAAAAATCTGAACTTCATGCAAAACGGAGCTAGTCGACACATGGAACCGACTAATCACGAAAGAGAATATTTGAAATTATTCTCAGCAACAGCGGCACGCTAAGTTAATATAAACAAACATGGCTGACGATTTGGGTGAAAACTGCAATCTGATTACCGAAATAGAGCTGCATCCCATTATATGGGACAGCCGACTGAAAGATAACAATAACAAGGTCAAGAAAGAATGCGCATGGATGATGAATTGCAGAATCGTCGTCCATGCGCTTTCTTCGTGGTATAACATGGTTTTAAGTAATTTTCTTTTCTATTTAATACCATTTTTGTGTTTAGATTTTGAATCTGGAGAATTAATTGAATTACTGATATCAGACATCTCAAATAATATATGTAATTGAATTATAAAATTTGCTATGGAATTTAAAACAAAGCATAAATAAAAATTTTTCTTTCTTATAATTATTTCTCATCATAAAAATAATGATCCTGTTTATTAAATCATATAATAAAATAATTCACATCAACTTTATAAACTGGAGAGCACTCGCTAATCTTTTGGAATAAAAATACTGATAGTATTACATGATAATATATTCTTATTTTACTATGATTTTTCCAAAATAATTTTTTGAATTATTGATATGAAATATCTTAGATAATATATTTCATTGTGCAATAAAATTTCCTGTTGAATTACGTATAGTGAAAGCAAAGCGTAGATAAATACATTAATGTAATATTTTTTCTTCTAAACTTGTCTCATCATGAAAAGAATGGTAATACTTATTAAATCATACAAATAAAATGAATCACATCAAAGGCGAGAGCACTCGCTAATCGTTTGGAATAAAAGTACTGATAATAAAACATGTTTTTATTTCTTATTTTTATTTTAAAATAATTTTTGATGTTATGAAACCTACATATTAAATTACCAAATGTTGGAAGGAAAAAATAATAATCCTTGCACTTTGCCATGCTTAATTACGCAACCCAAAAAACTAATCATGGTTGTTATTTAATGCTGATATTTTGTATTAACATTTTATCAAGTAATGATAATTATCTTAATATTTTAAATTTATTTCCTTGAACTAAGCTGTTAAAACTGTATTTAATTGTGTTCTTGTTAATGAAATATGTGACTTAAAGCATTTCCTAATTTTGCCTTGTAAACAGGTTTGGACTATGCTTAAAACATTTCGCAACAAAATAATTTCCTTCACCCTTTGCTGACAATACGTTCCGGCCGAACCATTTTAAAAATAACGTCGCTCAAAATTCGCAGTACCGTTCAAAGATGCAAGGCGAAATATAGTCAGCTACGAAATGTAAACAAATGAAAGCGCGCGCGATTTTCTGCTCGCTTATTGGCTGTCGCTAGTGGACGCTTCCAGTAAGTGTGAACGAGCTAGGTTTGATAGATCTGTGTTCCATGCACCGGTTAGCTCATCTCGAGCCGTTGAGTATTAAGTATGAACGGCGCTTTAGAGTTTGAATACCTTTTTTCTTATTAACTAAAAAGTAAATCAATTTTGGTGCTTGTAACCAATGTTGGGGATGAGCCCGCCTTATCCTTGCATACCTGTTTTATGTTTGGATGTATGCTGGTAAGAAGCACCTGCCATAGTGCCTTACCTGTTTTATGTTTGGATGTATGCTGGTAAGAAGCACCTGCCATAGTGCCTTAAACTGCTCATATGTTATTTAGAGTGAGAACTCTGTAGTTAATGAATTTCATCAAATGTCAGTCTTAAGTCTACGTGGATCACAAGGGTATTCTTCGAGTACCACTTGTAGTCCACGAACTACAGATTGAGAAACACTGACCTATAAGATGTTGAACGATCACACGCAGTATTTAACGTCCAAACATTTTTGAAAGACAAATTTCACGTCTTCCTTGTTCACAGAAACTGTCATTTACTAAATGGATCTGGTTCACGATTACACGACGACTGGACATCACACACCAGCCGTAGCTGGAGTAGATAAATTTTGGTAACTTTTCGAAATCGCGTGGAAGATTATATACAAGTACATTTTACGTCTATTTGCCACTATGCCTGATCTAGAAGCAGCAGTTATTCTTACCCGTGACAGCTACACGAGATACTGATTCCTTTCTACATGCTGATCCAGTTTTGATTGCAATCATTTCGCCCTTATGCTACAAATAATCTATACAATAAATATTGTTTTAATAATTTTTATCTTTCTTAACACTGAATTTTAAATCTACAGCAATACCAATGCTTGAAAGTCCTGTTAAAATGATTAAAAATACTTTTAAATAACAAAGGGATAGCCCAAAGGAAAGGATAATGTTAATAACGCATCATAAGACTTTTGACAACTGCTAAGATAAATTGTGAGGTACTGTAAGATGCTAGAAACATTCTTTGTGTTATAACACCCTAATGCAGAAATGTTAATAAAAAAATTAAATCATTAGTGAGAGTAATGAATCATTGTTTCACACTGAATAGCTGCTTTCTCTTAGTGTGTATAAGAATCCAGGCTTGGAAATATCCCGACCAATATTTTGAATCTCACACCATTCTGAAAACGTATCTATTCACCAATTTAGTATAATTCTTTGAGAGAAGGTTTCTAAAAGCCAGTCCGTTTTCGATTTTCAAAGCCATTAAACTGCCGATGATACGTCGAAGATTGATCCGTATCTGATGATTTTTACTTATCCTGCTACTTGCTGTGTTGTCAGTACTTTCACTGCTGATGCCGAGGGCCATTTTTAGCGAGATGATACCTAGTTTAAGACAAGAGTTTCTTCAAAGACTGTCTGTGTAGTGCCATAAACTGTGACTTGCAGATTATACCCAATACATGAGTTATAATAGAATGGCAGGTGCACGCATCTTATTATCGTGTGACCTTATGTAGACATAAGAGAATTCTTGATAAGAAAACTGTACGATATAGTACTAGCTATTGGAATACATTCAAAAATAGATCAAATTCTCTCATGCATTGCCACAAAAGGCGGTTTTAGCCCATAATAATTTATATTATAAGCAATAAATATGCAATGCTTTGAGGCCATTCTCTAATTTAAGTAGACTGCATGTTGCTGTGTTAAACGATTTTGCCTCTTTCATCCCTATATTCTCACTGTTCATATAATTCTTTCTCATGATCGAGTGATTTCATGGGCTTTGATTTTTATTTACTTTTATCACAAAATGCATTTTCATTTCAAATTTATAGCTTGAGGTTTATAAAAGAACAAACGGCAAAGTAATCAATTTAGTAATTTATGTTTTATTTTATGCTGTGTAACTTACTTCTAAATCTAATACATCAAATCTTTTCATAAATATAACTTTCGTGAATTTTCTATGACAATATTTACAGCTAGGAGGTGGTGGTGTATAAATTTTAATTGTTAATGAATTCTCCATACTGTTTCTGATCTTAGTGAAGATTTAACAAATTTTTAACCTCAAATTAGTTCGCAAAGGGAAAAATAAAACATTTTGCTTAAGATAATGTCAAGGAATAAAGAAAATGAAATACAGATTATGATCTAGTGAATAACAAAATTCCTTCTTGACGATAACTAAAATGAAAAGATATATCGTTTCTTGATTGCCAAGTTAAAGAGATAAATTCTATCTGGAACGACGCATTAAGAAAAACCTAAGAAGATATTTATATTTGTCTTTCTTCTCCATAAATTCTGCTGACGAATGTTGCAATTCATTAGCAAATGAAGATTTATTTTGTTTAAAACCAAATAGCACAAAACTATTTCTTTCTTTCTTTATATTTTTGCTTTCTTACGTCACAAGCAAGCAATTATACCGTAAACGAATATATCACTTATAACATATGAGAAAAATGATGTCATATATGATAAGCATATAAGAAAACATATTTACAAGAGTACAGTCTATTTAATGTTGTCAGTGTATTTAAGTTATTATTTAGTTGTCAGTCTATTTAATGAATGATAAAATGAATACAGTTAAATTTAGAATATGAGAATGTACATAAATTAACATCATATATAGTGTAGAGTCATTAGGGTTTTTAGAAGCAGGAGAGATGAAAAATGAGCAATGCCTTCGCCGGGAATCGAATGGACCTCTCGGTTACGCGACGAGCGTGCAGACCACTACACCACGGAGGCATGCGGAAAAGGTGGGAGAAATACCTTATATACTCCCCCTTTTTAAAGGGCGACTGGAGTTTTGGGGATCCAAACGCCAAATCACGGTGATGGAGAATCATCATCTACCATCTTTTTAGTTCGGACGCCAGTTGTAGTGTCACTAGGGTTTTTAGAAGCAGGAGAGATGAAAAATGAGCAACGCCTTCGCCGGGAATCGAACCACGGACCTCTCGGTTACGCGTCGAGCCTGCAGACCACTACACCACGGAGGCATGGGAAGAAGGCGGGAGAAATACCTTATAAGTGAATTAAATGAACAATTAGCGAAGTTAGTTCTGTGAATTAAATTTTACGCAATTTATTAGCCTATAAACACCCAACCCTGATCAATGCAATGTTTGATACTTCTGGCTGCCATATCGTTGGACCCTCACTCGAAAACCGGTAAAAGCTTGAATCTTGCAAGTGTATAATATATGTGCTGCATGGGGATACTTAAAATACTGGTAACCTGGCTTCGTCACAAGAGGTTAAGGAAAGAAGCCTGGCAGAACTTCGTATCCGTTACATGGGCATTCATCAAAACTGGCATGGAACTTCCCCATCCTCGAGGTTGTAAACTCAATCGTCCCTTGTGGGGTATCTTGGGTAACATCCTCGGCGAGGATGAAGAGACAGGTAAATCAGTGATGACTTTGGTCATTCCTAACATGGGTTTCCTAACTAGGGTTGCATGTGTCCAGTCATTTGAAGCAACAGCTGCAACATAACCAATAAACTAATTACATTTTTAATAGCATTTAATGTGTATTATTTTGATTCGGTCTTTGTTGTACTTCCCTAAAAATGTATTTACACACAAAAAAAAAACAATTTATATGTATTAACAAAACTGAATGCATAAATTAAACAATTTTATTTCTATGTGAGTAATTATTTTGTAGTTGATGGACTAGCATAACATAAAGTCTGTGCTAAGTTTTCGAAAGTGTAAAACTACAATTTTCATGGCAATTACTTTATTTTTATCAATTTTTTTCCTTACTTTTATATAAAATTATTTTTATACATTTTTAATTTATTTTAGAAAGTTTAAAAATTTATTCAACGATTTCATTGTTAGATAATTTAAATTTTAAGCCTAAAATTATCGGTAAATTTCTTAGTGAATTTTTTGAAACTCAAGATAAGTCTGAGATAAAAGCCGAATTCTCAATACAAGTTTATCTTGTGATCAAATATATAACTGCTATTTAACAAACCTTATATAAAAAAAATTAATGAACTATCCTGGGATACTCCAATACTTTCTAAAGAGTTCCGTAAAAAATAATAGTTCTCTACTTTTCTTTCCCATGTAAAAGGAGGGGAAAAACATCGTTTTACTATTTAATGAAGAACTTGAAAATTGATACTAAATATCTTTTCTTCCAAAACCTAAGAAGTGAGGGAAAAAATTTTAAAAAAATAATAGTAAAAATTAAAAAAAAAATAAATAAAAAAATAAAAAAATGGGAGCTTTTAGATTTTACATTACGCCCGTTTTTTTTAATTTTTTGTGGGTTTCCCTTATTTATTATACATCATGTTCTTCGCACTTGAACCATAAAATTCAGTTCAACAACAATATCGCAAAATAATTTTAAAACGAGCATATCTTTAAAATTTCCGATACATAGTCTCGCGCGCTGGAGACAATTTTTTTTCTTCGTACAGCGCTGCCATTGCTCGCTTTGAAATCGATGACTTTTTTTATCAAAAATTCCTTTGAGGTTTACAAAATATGAAATAGATAGTAAACAAAAATTCCAAATTCTAAATTTGAGCTTCCAGATACCCATATTCGGGTGGAAACGTAAGTCATTCAAAATTGGATGGCTCTAGGTACCGTTGTTTTATCAAAATGTGAGAAACATACATGCATTAATACAGATTCTCATGCATTTATACATGTCTCTAATATTTAATGGCAAAACTTTTAAAAGTAAACCGACATTTATAGTGAGTCAACGAAAATTTCCAAAAGGAAATTAATAATCATTCAGAGCAAACTGCTTTTTTGGGCTAAAAATGGAATTAAAAATAATCTGAATGCTTTCAGATTTTATATTACGCCCAAAGGGGCGTTTTTTAACGCTTTGTGTGTTACCTTTATTTATTAAATATCATGTTCTTCGCACTTAAATTCGCGCATAAAATGCAAACCAACAGCAATATCGCAAAATATTTTAAAAAGCATATCTTTTGAATTTCTGATACACAGTCTCGCGCGCTGAGATAAAAATGCTTTTTTTTCCTTGTAGTGTTGCCATTGCTCGCTTTGAAATCGTTGAGTTTCTTAATTCCAAATTTGTGCTTCCAGATGCCCGTATTCGGATGGAGACGTACATTATTCAAAGTTTGATGGCTCTAGGTACCATTGTTTTGTCACAGTGCGAGAAACATACATACATTCATGCAGATCCTTCATTATTTAATTTCTTCAAATATAATACAGGGCGATAATATTTGGTGGCAACAATTTCAAAAGTGATTCGCCGTTTATAGTGAATCGACGCAGAATGTCAAAAGGATATTAATATCTCTTTTGAGTTAACGCTCCTTTAGGCTAAAAAAGCAACTTGTTGATGAATAAAGTAAAGTTGTGTATATTAAAAACAAAACAAAATAAAACACCGAATAAAATAAAGGAAGTAAGTATACCTCAAAATTCACTCTATCATCGCAACGCAAGAACGTCAAACAAAGGTAATAAAGCTAAAAGCATGTTGAAGGAAACCAAAACAAGCAAGAATGCATTCTAAGCAATACAGGGTAGGTAAACATGAAGAAAAAATGAAACACGAAGAGAAATAGTGAAGAATTAGCATATGTCTTTCTTTCTCGAGATCTGTCCTCTTTTTGAAGCCTTAAAGTTCTATCCAATACGGTTTTTGAAATGCGGAAAAAGTTTTTTCGTTTCAGAATTTTGTAATTTAATTATATCTCAAATTTACTAAAAAATGTATGAGTTTTGCTTGCTAAAATTTCAACTTAGATGTATCTAGAAAGAGAAAATTGAAACTTTTGCTATAACGCCAAAAATTTACTCTTTATAAATATAGAATGTGCATACTATATTTATGATGTCATTCTCTATGCCACACTTTCTCCAATTCGGTTTCTTTTTCGGTTGTAAAAGTTTTGTTTTCAAATATGTTGTATGCTTTTAATTTATTATTCATATTTAATAATCGTCATTTTATTCTCTTACTTTAGTGAAATTATTTGGGTCTAGATAAAAGAAAAAAAAAACATAAACAAGCCTTAATGAAATCAAATATTTTTCATTATGATATATATATATATATATATATACTATCCATGAATCTGATTATAGATGTTGTTAAAAATTACTTTCTAATTTTATTTCAAAATAAAAAATACTACATAAACCATACCAAAACGAAGGAATACATTCATTAAAGAAGTAATACCAAATTTCAGAGTTTTATGAATGGCTGAGAAGAGTGGAAAATCTAACGTAAATAAATGTTGAGTAAGATTTTTCTCCCTTATGCAGAGATCCCTTTATATATACACTGGTATGCAAAACTTAAGGACGAGACGGTTTTTTCAATATAACTTTGTACAAAAGCTTTCCAAATCAACACATTTAATACCGTAAGATCCCCAATACGTAAGGACAGGAGTAATGTAAGCAACACTTACTAAAAGAGAAATGAGAAAGATAAAAAGAAGCTTTATTGAAAACGTAGCATGGAGCGCAATGCGACTGAAGGCCGAAACGTCCCTGTGATGGTTGTCCAGCAAGAAACATCCGGTCTTTAATAGGGGATATGATCTCCCCTGACTGCTAGGCAGGTTTCACATCATTTGTGCATGCTGGATATGTGGTTGTTAATGAGCTGTTGAGACACTGCTGCTCGTTCCTCTTGTAGCACCAATCGCAGTTTCGGAATCGTTACTGGTTATAAGTTACGTGCTGCCATGGAACTCCCTAGTAAGTTCCGTACATGCTTGACGGGATTTAGATCCAGAGCCCTTGCCGACCAA
>KK115469.1:0-11398 GCA_000611955.2 Stegodyphus mimosarum
ATGCTTTGCGTAGTATTTGATAAAGTTAGTACAGTCATTAGTAATTAGTACAATAGATTAGAATTAAAAGTTCTGAGCATCTCCTATTTAGTAGTATGAAAAGTAAGAAATGTAGTGTTTTATTAAAACTACATAGAAGAATACTGTTTAAAGTTCCAGAAAATATTATCCATGAAGGCCTCTAGAGGGAAGTGGAGATGTAACATCAATAAGTATTTAAAACAAGGGAAAGAAGTTAAAAGTAAAATAAAAAAAAGAAAATGTAACAAGAAAAATTTTTTAAAAAGAAAAAATTGCATTTATAAAAAAGAAAAAATGGGAAAAAACATTTTAATTTACTTTTGGAAGTAAAATACATAAGGGGGAAAAGCAAAATGAAAAATGTAGTAACTACTTCTTTAAAATAAAAAACGAAAAGAAAAAGAAATTAAACTTGTAAAAATAAATATTACTTTTGTAAAAATCAAAAACGTTAAACGTAAAAAAGTCTTTGAAGTAAAAATATGAAAAGGATTAAATATGGGAAAAAAAAATTTGCAAAATAAAAAAGTGAAAAGAAAATGCAAAAATAAATTTTCTTCGACGGATATAAAATTGTGGAAACTTTAATTTGCGACAGTAAAATTTACGTTAGCAAAAGCAAAATATATAAAATTAATTAGAAGGAAAAAAAAGTACAAGAAGAAAAAGTACAAGGAGGAAAAAAGTACAAGTACAAGAAGAAAAAAAAAGGATAAAACAAAATGAAAAATGTAGTAACAACTTCTTTAAAATAAAAAGCGAAAAGAAAAAAAAAATAATAAACTTGTAAAAATAAATATTACTTTTGTCAAAAAAAAGTTAAACGTAAAATAGTTTTTAAAGTAAAAATATGAAAAGGAATAAATTTGGGAAAAAAAAACTTTTGCAAAATAAAAAGGGAAAAGAAAATGTAAAATTAAATTGTACTTTTGTCAAAAAAAAAAAGTTAAACGTAAAATAGTTTTTAAAGTAAAAATATGAAAAGGGATAAATTTGGAAAAAAAGAAACTTTTGCAAAATAAAAAGGGAAAAGAAAATGTAAAAATAAATTGTGGAAACATTAATTTGCAACAGTAAAGTTTACATTTGCAAAAATAAAACGTATAAATTTAATTAAGTAAGAACAGGAAGAAAAAAAAAGGAAAACAATGAAAAATATCCTAATAATAAAGCAAAAAAAATTTAAACTGGGAAAATCTTATATTTACAGCAGCACAGAATAAAGTAATGGCTTAGAAAGTTGAGGTTTGCGCATGCGCTATCCTTCAGCCTACTGACAGTTTGGCGGTTCCCTCTGTACAAGGTCAAATGGACAAAGAGGGTGGACAAGGTGAAAGAACAAGTTTGGAGGGACAATATGATTGCCGTGTGGTTAAAGCGCCAGACCTCCCACCCCAGAGATAACGAGTTCGAATCCCGGCCGTGGAGTTATTTTTAAAATTCAAGGAAAATGATATTAAATTCATTAAAAATGGATAAAATGTAATATTATCAATTAAAAATAATGACGCATTAAATAATTAAAAAGGATGATTAAAAAGATTAAATAATGAAACATAATTAAAAATAATTAAATACTAAAATAATAAAGGAAAATAATAAAGTTAACATCATTCCAAACACGGGGTTTAAGCGATCGTTGCCACAAAAAAATTAAAATAGTGTCGTTGCCACAAACATAAAAAATAGTGTCATTTGCCACAAAAAATAAAAACTTTGAAAAAATCGTTGCCACAGAATAAAAACGAAACTTTGATGATGTCATTCCATCACGTGATACAAGATGGCTACATTAACTGGTGTCGTCACTTCCGGAGAAATCCAAGATGGCGGAGGCCACGCCCCCTTTTCTGTGACGTCACTTCCGCCGGCTGAGTACGGGCGCTTACTACTGACATGACTCTGATGCATTTCATCAATTACCTTGCCAGAATCGCCGGTGATTGAGGATTTGAATAGAAAAGATGGGGCAGATAGCGATAAATAAGTTTGTAATTCAGAAAAATGTAAACTCTAGAAATTCCGCCAAAGAACATCTTTCACGATTCCAATAAAAATATCAGTACACACTTTTGTAGACAGATATGAACAGCAATTAGGCATGAACCTACGTTTGTATCCTAACTTAAACAGCTCTACGTACTCAATGATTTTGTCGCAAACCTTGATCAACATATACGATTAATTTTTAGTTAGTACGATATTTCCTTATGTTATACCTTTCCAGCGTTTCTATTTTCTGCCAACTCCAGCAGAAATGTAAATTAGGTGAGTCTGAGAAATAAGTTAGATCTAAATTATTCGAAAAGCGCTGGTAACTACTCTTAGGAGCGCGGTACTTAGTTTCAGATTCAGTTTCACTCGCAACAGAGTTGTTCTGATTGTTGGTGTGTTTTGGATTTTCACACTGTTTCTGACGCGTCGAAGGTCGGTTCTTAGTTTCTAATTTGATATTTGTTAAATTAATAACTGAAATGCTTCTGCACTATTAGCCGTACGATACGAATGTTAAATATCTGTTAGCACTTTCGTAACTTCGTAACTTAATTTTCGTAACTTAATTTTCGTAACTTCAAGCCAAAGTAGAAATAAATACTTTAGTTGATTTTTGAGACTGTTATTATTACTTACTTATTGTTGGATTCTAAGTTGAAGACGGATATGGGGGTGGGGGGGGAGGTTAGAAACTATTGGTCAGTCTTGAAAGGTTATCCAGTTTCTAAATTAGGTGTAATTACGATGTAACACTATAAACATACCTTTTCGAATTTAATCAGTGACTAATTTAAAAATTAAATTTCGAATTTAATCAATGACTGGGTACAAGTCATAATATTTTACAATTTTGTTCATTTACTTCTACTTAAATTACTTTCAATAAAACAAACAAACTGCAGTCTAAAACCTTCAAATTGCAATTTGACACCTTATAAGGTATTTCTCCCGCTTTCTTCGCATGCCTTCGTGGTGTAGTGGTCTTCATGCTCGATGCGTAACCGAGAGGTCCGTGGTTCGATTCCCGGCGAAGGCGTTGCTCATTTTTCATGTCTGGTGCTTCGAAATATCGTAATGTCTCTAGAATGGCGCCCGAACTAAAAAGGTAGTGGATGATGATTCTCCACCACCGCGACTTGGCGATTGGATCCCCAAAACCCCAGTCGCCCTTTAAAAGGGGTAGTATATAAGGTATTTCTCCCGCCTTCTTCGCATGCCTTCGTGGTGTAGTGGTCTGCATGCTCGACACATAGCCGAGATGTCCGTGGTTCGATTCCCCGCGAAGGCGTTGCTCATTTTTCATGTCTGATGCTTCGAAATAACCTAATGTCTCTACAACCTCAAAGCGTTTAAAACTTCTGAAGGTAAAGAAAAAAATTAAAATATAAAAATCCATAAGATTAAAACGAAATTTCAATCTAATCTTAGTATACAAATTTTGGTTTATAACGGGAACATTTTTAAGCTAAGCAATTACAATAGGCCTAGTAATTTAACTACTGAAGGTGTTTACACATTTTTAGAATAAGTCGCGGCTGTTTAATGAATGTTTAAAATGTGAACAGTATTTTTTTAATGTTCGATCTAATAGCCTTTTTTTTTTCTGGACTACAAGTCTGCATCGTGATTTCCATGAAGAGCTTTTCGTAAAATCCAGAAGAACTGATTTCCATTTTTCTTCGACTACTTTCCTCCACTACTAAGTCAATCAATTATCGAGATTTTGCTCTTAGAAAGAACTCTTTTCGAGAGAATAAAGGCACAATAGTCTATTGGTGATACGTCAAAAAACAAGCTGGAATACGTTGAACAGGCATGGATGCAATATCTTCATTTTTCCAAGCAATGTAGTGATACTTTTCGAAGTATAATTTATTCCTTTGTCTTGATGAAATTTCACTCTATGAAATTCAGTGGGTTAAATAAATTTCTTTATAATTCTTCAATAAATATCGAACATAAAACTTTCTCTTGACCGTAGAGTTGATTTTGACATTTTTTCTCCCATTTTTTGTATTTTTAATTTTCCATTGTAAGAATATCCTGTGGCAATCACAAACCGCCTAACTGAAACTTCCTTTGAATTGTAAAATTTTTTTCTTTTAATAAAAAATAGAACAGTTTCTGTTGCCGTAATTTAGGTAATCCCATGCTTCATCGAGGGTGATAATGTATTACCATTTATCTCTTGCTAAATAGTTTTTATAGACGGTTCTATAAATTGTTCAACGCTGAGCCACATGCCTCGTCAAAAGCTGGTGAGCATTATCTTCTTTTAGTTTTTTAAGTTGCAGATTTTGGTTTACTATTTTATTTATTGTTGCTACAGGCGTATTTAAAGACTTTGATTTCTAAGTCGGCTTCCTGCCATGTGAAAGTAATAACTGACTGTTTTTACCTTCCCGATTAATTATGTTGCTTATTTTGCGCTTAGAAATTTTAATAGCTTGCATTTCACAACGTTTTTGAATTCTAGAACAGAATTTTTTTAATGGGCGAGAGCTTTATTTAATAGTCATTAACCTTGCGCTACTACAAGAGCCGGAAGTGGTGGCGATTTCATTATGAAAGCAACTAAGTGGCCACCGTTGGCTCCTATGAAAAGACGGACAATAACAACCAAGCCTTTTCCGGGATTCGAACTCGGGCCCATCGCTACGGCAATCAGGATCACTAACCACAAGAAATACAATAGTAGCAAAGATAAAACTTCTTCTTCTTAACCTTCCTGCCCTTCTAGAGCCTTAGTGAGCTGGGTTCTCGGTCATAGGGGATTTATGGCAATGAGTTGGCAAAAGAAGCAGTTAGAGGGAACAATCTTCCTCAATATTCATTACCTTTACCATTTTCTTATATTAAGAAATATACAAAAGAGAACATACTCCAGCAATGGGAAAAAAAGGGAAAAGGGAACACTCCACAACGGGCAGAAGAACTGTTAAATTTTTGCCAAAGGCCTCGAAAACATTTTTTGTTTCATCTACAGCGCAGTCAACTTTTCTCACAGGATACGATCCCTTTCCGTCGTTTCCATTCCGATTTCATCTCAAGGAAGATGACAAATGTCACTGCGGAACTATTGGGTCTCCAGACCATTTTGCTTTTTCTTGCCCACTCACCTCTGAATTTCGTCTGCAAAGACCATCAGACTTATACTGGAGTGAATGTACTAAAACACTATTAAAATGACAAATTCTTCAGCACATATTAACTCAAATTTTTAATATTTGCAATGAGATGTATACATTTCTAACAACCTTCACATAATATTTGCCCTATGTGTAGCGTGAACTACTCCTGTTATGATTTTGTTTTCATTTTGACATATTGTAATTATTAATTGTGTGTTTAATGCATAGAATATTTAGTACTATTAAGTACTGGAAGTACTCTGCATTTCCACATGGATATAAGCTCTGTGGGTATTTATAACTTATTGAAGTATTAGGGAACTGTCTCTTTAATTAATATTATAGCCTTTAATTATGAATAGTTTTGTTACATTATAATTATTATTTTGTTCTTTTTATTATTATTTTTGTCTTCTTCTTATTATTATTATGTTATTTCTGCACTGTTATAAGTCAATTACAGTATTGTTTGCTGGTGAACTGAAATATTCTGACTGTGATAAAAAGTTCATTACAGTTCTTGGAATATGTGAATTTTAAGAAAGAACAGGAATTTGGAACTGTATCTAATTGTTTTGTTGGTTATAATGCTTCCTTGTTATTAGAGTTGTAAGTAAATGTATGAAATATTTCGGTCTATCGAGTTTTGATAGAATTGGTAAATGTCTTTTCTGTATTTGATACAGAGTTTAGTGTTAGGTATTTGCATATAGGAATAAACATCTGAGGATATTTGGTAGCTTTTCTATAGAATCTGGGATTATAACAGCTTTTAACATAACTTCTGTATATCGTGTCCATGACAATTGGGTATAAGTTCCTGTTTTCCAGTAGATTTCTTAACTATTTTAAGCATTGTGAAATGTTACAGCCAATTCAACTAGGAGCTGATTCATTTTATTTGCTGGCAAATTGGAATATACTAACTGTAATGAAACATTGGTTGCAGTATTTGAAACATGTGCATTTATATAGAATGGTTGATTGGTAAATAAACTAACTGTAATGACAAATTAGTTGCAGCATTTGAAACATGTGTATATATATGATACGATTGATTGGTAAATAATATGTACTGAATAATTATGTATTTTATGTCTATTATAATTGGGAATTAATTCCTGTTTTTCAGTAGACGCTTTTAACTCCTTGAAGAAATTGTGTAATATTGTAGCCATTTTATAAGCACAATTAGATACATGTAATGGAATAAATTATCGCATTTTTTTCAATATGTGCTTTATATTGTTTTAATACCTGTCAATTTGTATAATAAATCTATCGTTTTACACAATTTAGAATTACATTGAAAAACGTTTTCTTTTTTCTTTGTTTCTTTCTTTTTTTGTTTAATTGTTTGTTTTTATCTGAGAGCCAAGTTATTATTTACATAACATTTGCTTCTGCGGATAATAGCAAAATAGTGTACATATTACTATGAACTTCAATTTCTTGATTGCTTTGTGGATAACTGCGACACAGTGTGCAAATTGCTATGGTCACACATAATGAGGTGTGCAAATTGCTATGGACACACATAATGAGATGTGCAAATTGCTATGGACACACATGAGGTGTGCAAATTGCTATGGACACACATGAGGTGTGCAAATTGCTATGGACACGAATAACGAGGTGTGCAAATTGCTATGGACACACATAATGAGGTTTGCAAATTGCTATGGATATGCATAATGAGGTGTGAAAATTGCTATGGGCACACATAATGAGATGTGCAAATTGCTATGGACACACATGAGGTGTGCAAATTGCTATGGACACACATGAGGTGTGCAAATTGCTATGGACACACATAATGAGGTGTGCAAATTGCTATGGACACACATAATGAGGTTTGCAAATTGCTATGGACACACATAATGAGATGTGCAAATTGCTATGGACACACATGAGGTGTGAAAATTGCTATGGACACACATAATGAGGTGTGCAAATTGCTATGGACACACATAATGAGGTGTGCAAATTGCTATGGACACACATAATGAGGTTTGCAAATTGCTATGGACACGCATAATGAGGTGTGCAAACTGCTAAAGACACAAAGTTATGACGTACCGAAGTGGACCAGTGTTTACATGAACAATGAACTTAACAAAAGTGTACTTCGAATTTATCAAAAGTTAACTTAGAATGCAGTTTATATGAACATAGAACAGTCTGCACAACATCATAAACTTTGGGCTATAGAACTATTAAATGCCTGAACTGATGTGACTGTCCTACTCTGCGGATAACTGCAAGAATAGTACGGAAACACATCACTAGGTGTGCAACAAATAAGAACACGAAGTTAATGACGTATTGAAGTAGACATTGGTTTAGAGACATTGGTTCCACTCTCTACAGCATAGATCCTATCCATGACAATGTAATGATTTATTGATTGTATATATTTTTTCATAGGGATTATTATGTAACAAAAATTGTAAAGATGGCATTGTCAATTTAGCATTGTGATATTACTATCATTGATTCAATGAATGGCGCCGGCGGTGGATGGTAGATTCTTTTTCCATCGCATGGATATAACTCTAATTAGTGCAGAACCTTAGGTCCGAGGTCCATTCGACGGCGTTTCGGTCACTAACCGGCTGGGCGGAATAGGAACATTTCTCTTCGGAAAGTACAAAAACACACCCTTTAATTCAAAACTTGTTTACATGAGACATTTTGAAAGAATAAATTTAAAAGTAGCAGACTATATTTCTTATTTCAAATAATAGGCTGTTGCCAGAGATTTTTATTCCAAAATATTTGCCTTTTTTTAAAAAAATCTTTAACGAAATTTTCTAAAAAATGAATAAGCATCCTCTGTATTATTAGACTCCCTAAAATTTTAGATATTAACCTAAAATCTTATATTTAAAATTAGTTCTTCAAAACAACAAAACTAAATGCAAGGAAAAAAATGTCATGATATTTTTTCATCTTAAATAACATCTCCGGGAGACTTATTTAATAAAGAAATAAATGTTATTTATAAAATTATAATTATTTAACAAAGAACAGATTTAATCACACTCAACATAAATTGCGACGCACTTGCCCGCCTTCCGAATGCCTTAGTTTCTGATATAAAACATTATTTAGAATGGGTTCCGGAGCTTCTTTTTTATGAAAGTAAACCGTAATTTCAGCAGAAAATTCTTCTGTCTCCTAACATTATATTTTAGCAATAAATAAGAGCTCAAATAAATACTGATTTCCGTACGCAAATCATTCTTTTCACGAGAAACAAACGTGTGGGTGAAAGTTGAAGTGTTTAAAGACAGAAAAATCCCGACCTACATGCTCACGGTAATAAATTAATTTTCCAGGGAGGGCAATAATTTTAAGACGGCTTGTTTGGGAACGGATAAATTTTTAGTGACCATCCTGGCCATATCATCTTGTTTGTTATTTCAGTATGAGTAAACAGGGAAACCGTTGTTTATGTTCATAAATTGCCTGCCAAGTAAAAACGAGCCTAATATAGTGAAATACTAAGATCAATGGCCCAAATACGTCCAACAAAAGGAATTTACTCATAGGAAAGAGCATTTTAGGAACTTTCGGACCAAATGTAACCGAACACGGGAAGGGAATGATCACTTACACGTAAATTTACCTTTGTCCTAACTGAAAGATCAATCCTCGGATTCGGGGGCATTTTTTCTCCTGTCACACATTCTGCTAGGCAACTATAACTACAACGGCTGAAAATCGTGGCCAGAGAGTGTTTGACTCTTTGTTTGCGTACCCACTATTTCCGTTGAAGTTTACTTTCATATTCTCGTACTGTTCCTGACATTTGCATTAGTAATATTTTAACTATTTTACTTTTTCGCATTAGTGTACTGGAAAAGAAATTATATTAATTCTTATAGTTCTTTGAATTAGTACTTTATACAACATATTCAGGGCTTAAATTCAGCCAAAAGCCATTGGAGCCCGGTTCTGCTTGGTTCGGTTTTGTTAGATTTTGAGTGAACCGGAGACCCAGATTAGTATAAAATGCGGTAAGTTGATTTCTAACTTAACTATCCATTATTAACGTCTCTAAGCTTATTAATTCTTATGTACGTATTTCCGTACATTTTATTACATTTTAATTATTAATTATTTTATTTACGTTGTTTACTGCCTTCCATAAGTTCAGGCACTCCTAATTACAGAAATTAAACCCTGATTACACAAGGCGTACTGTGCATTTATTTCACTGGATAGTTTTGTCATGATGACTGTAACTCAGATTTCCCTCAAGTGACAATACATTCTACTTTGACGGGACACGAAATCCGTAGACTGAAACAATAAACACCTTGGGAAAATGCAACGGTATGAGATCTTCAAACACTTTCAGAAAATAACATCAATCCGTTTGTTGCCGAAGTAAAGAAAGGAAATGAAATAAAAAGAAATTGAACAAAGATAAGCAAAAACTCATATATTTGAGCACACGAACGCTGGCATTTGAGAAACACAATAGCTAGATAACGAGGTCTTCCTTTTAATAATGAACATTCATTACAGAATTCTTTTGTTGCCATTTTGAATAAATTCCTTGGTGGGAATTTTCCTGATCGGAAACTGATATAAAGCCCATTTCTTCTGCAAATTATAGAAACCAAACTATGCACGCAATTAAATTTTGATATGTAAACTAATTTGGCTAAAAAATATCTCAAGCCAATCAACTGTAAGATGAAAATACGCAGAACAATTATTGTTTAATAAAACTATTCAGGAGACAAAAAATTTACCGAATTAAAAAAGGGGAACCATAATTAATTCGAAAAAATCTATACGGCTAGCTGAACGGTCGCTCCCTAATTGATCGTATATCAGAAGGCGTGGAATTCAACAACAAGAAGGGTGTTAACTAATTGGTGTACACAAATTAGTACGCTAAACCCTAACTGTTAATTTATTGCTTAATTAGAGTTAAACACTGAAGAATAAATGCCCCGCGTATTTTGTCTTAAGGTCAAAGCTCGAACTGCCTCTAGATACGCTCTGGTGTCATTACTTCTCTTAAGGCCCGTCTGCAGGAGGAAACAAGTTGCTCAACGACGTAGTAAAGTCTCCCTCGCCGACTTCTTATTCGACATCATTTCGCCTACAAAGGTGGATACATAGAATGAAGCAGGGCTCTTTAGCCTGGGGGGGATTTCATAATTTCAAGGGAAATGCACTCAGTCTTTTATTCAATTGTTAAGTATTTAATTTTAGTTTATGAATATATAAAATTACTTTTCATTCAAGTAAGAGTATTTATGAAAATTTTCTACACCACTTCTTAAATTTATGAAACACGTTAAAAATAAAAATAATCTAAATTTAAATAAATATATATATACTTTTCGCCGCCCATACGGGATAGTGGTTAGCGACGCTGACTGCCATACCGAAGAACACGAGTTCGAATTCCGGAGAAGGCATGGATATTTGTAAATGTATGGTGTCCGTGCCGAATGGGGGCACCCTAAATACGACGCGATCCGAAAATACTCTCCAGAGGCTGGTGGTACGGAAAGAGGGGTTGGAGACCCTTGGATCCGTCCTCTCGGGGTGCTCTCCTAGGGAGAAACTGAGCAAAGTTGTACTGTCGCCTGTGTGGTGCCCAAGGCTCTTACCAACGACAGGCATAAATTTGCCTCCTTACCACGATGAACTTCATTGGCTCTTGATTTCAGACAGGCGAAATTAGTCACAACAAAAACACACAAACATTTTTCAAGTTCTGGGTAGCAGGGGAGGTGGGAAAGATCGTCTAGCAATAGTAAAAGGCATGCACAGGGCAAAAAGACGTTGAGAATGACTGTACTAAGCCAGTCATTGAAGTCAAAGCAGATGACATGATTTGTATCCAGTAGGAGAACTCATCGGTCTCGCAACAAACATAATAATTTTCAAAATTTTCAATGCCTTTATTTTTCAGGTTTTGTTCAAAATAATTTCTAGTACTAGTAATAATAATAATAATAAACAGGGGCTTAATAACACACAGAAAGTAACAACGATTAAAAATATCAATGAATATAAAAAATGTGAAAAATAAGGAAAAACTGTAAATAAATTTTTAAAAATCTAAAAGGGTTCAGATTTTAACGTTTCGAACACCTAAAGGGCTTTTTTAAAGATCAATTTGGTTTATCATCAGAGATTATCAACATAGATGGCCCAGGTAGAATAGCAGAACGTTTTATAGGATACTAAATCAATATATATTTAAACTAAGAAGAGAA
>KK115469.1:11511-33075 GCA_000611955.2 Stegodyphus mimosarum
TTATTATTATTATATTATTATTATTATCAAATAAATAATTCTATAAAAATATTTACTGTTTTTAATTAGCTATACCATGAACTAAATGTATTTTTATTCAACTAAATCAGATTCAAAAGTTAAAAAAAATATTCTTAAGAATTGCATCTATTACTTTTAAATAGTTTGTTCATCAAATAGCAGACAGACTAAGTTTGAAAAATAAGTATCTTACCTTCTTCCGACTGGCAAAGATTCGAGTGAAAAATGAAACAACGCACTACAGTAAAACAACGCAAAATCGAGTTTCGAGCCCTTTTGGGCTTTCGCGTTAAAAGCCCTTTTAGGCTAAAGAAAAAAATAAATAAAGTTAATGAAGGGGAAAGCAATTTATTGTAAAAATTAATATATATCTATTTAATCATTAATTTACATAAATGGAGAGAAATAGATTACTTTATACAGTACAAAAAAATGTAATACACATTGCTCATAACTAGATTTATAAAAAAGCGGATATTTTAAATACATGAAGGAAGGAAAGAGTTTTATCACATTCTATATAACGCAAAAATATAATAATTATATTTGTATAATTAATATAAAAACATTGTAGACATAATTAATTAATTGATGTAAAATTACTATACTTTAAGTATAATTTATAATGTTACGTGTAAAAGTTTTAATAACTTTTATATTAACAGAATTTAGTTGATTACAGAAACAATAAAGCATTTGTTTTCAGTGAAAAATTCAGATCGATTCGAACGCATAACCTGATGGTCCTACGCAAAGTATAGCATTTCGGTTAATACGCCAAGCTAGCAAATCGAGCTAGCAAACTTAACAAAAAAGGTGAAAAAACACTAACAAGAAGTCGGATATAATCAAATTTTGAAAAGATGATAAATTACGACTTTTATTTGCTAGACTTCTCAGAATATAAGAATATAATAATCCCCTATCCTAGTATACCTATAGGAAGACATATTGTTTGATGATTCAAATGGAATAGTTTATTGCCTATAGAATTTCTGCAACAGTTCGGAAACGTATGTCATCAAGTTATTTCTTCATCTCAGAAATCAAGTCGTAGCGACAAAAGCTTTAGTCCGAGAAGTATGATGGATGGTATAAGCACTTCTCAGCTGAAAACAATCAGCCACAGTTTGTGCAACATGCATCCGAGCAATTTTTCTGGCCTTAGGCATGGTATGCGTAGCAATAATTCCATCAAAATTATACAGGAGAATTATTATAATCAGTGCTCAGTTCTTGATGAACATTTGGTTTTCGTGTTCACTTGGAGTAATGCTTTCGTTGGACTGGAATTTCAATCATGCCCTCGTATGATCTGGCCTATGTTCCTTCTAGCCGACCGATACGCCTATCTTTCGCGCTTATAAAACTCGAGTAGCGTTTTATCGCAACCGTTTCTGCATTTCTAACAATCCCACTAATCCTGTTTCAAGAGTATGGTAATTGCACAACTTTTGACCGCCAACTCACGCAAGAATTTTTTCCCTCGTCATGGCACATGCACGTAGCGATCTGAAAGAGAGAGTGCATTTATCATGACGTAGGCTGAGCATTAAATAAGGTCTGTTATAAGTGAGAAACACTAGCACTAGTTGTTTCATTGCTACATACATAGAACAGATCCGTGTAATCTTATAGTCCGTTTTGCTAAAGACAAAAGAGTCACTAAGATTTTCTCCGGCAAAACAGAGGTAAAGGGTGAGAATTTAGAGGACTGCAGTTTTAAGTTATAGAAATTCAGAAGTAGCTGCAGTGAACTTAGGAACGTTACTCAAAATATACCATACGTACATTCTTCAGCTTTTTTCCTTGACACATTCATATGCAAGAGGGAATTTCAGATTTTCAGTCTTTCAGATAAATCCATTATAGGATCGAATACATTTTCAGAAAATAGGATTATTTCCATCTTTTTGTTAAAGGTAAATGAGAAAACATGTCATGTGGTTGACCGAGAAATTTGTTTTCTAAAGAACGACGCCTAAAGTTAAGCAGGCGCTCACACGTACAAAACCGCTTTTCACATTTCGCTCGTTATTGAAGAATGTAAATTTTAAAACTCCTAGCAACAGTTCTAAGTAACATGTTTCTAACTAGTCAGCACAGTATATTATTTAGACCAGATAACCAGCTTTTAATGAAACTGTGCGTGATTTTTATGTTTCGGCAGTAAAAATTTCCACGAAATTCCAATCTACCCTTAGAAATGCCTCCCGTTCCTTAGGGATTGATGTCTAATAGTTTGTGGAGTCAATAGTCATGACGAAGCAAGAAACATGAAAATATGGAGTGCTTCTGCAGTGAGTTTCTTTCAGTGTATATCCAATTACTACACGAAGGCAGGATGAGGAAGAAAATACCTCGCAAGTTTAAAAATATTCTATAATATAAAGAGAAATACAGTTCCGGTTAGTAGTTGAACTGAGAGTTAAAAAGTAAGAGAAACAGGAAAGAGCATTTATTGAAAAACATGCATTTGGTTAATCCGTAGCTGCTCAGTATTTAATGAAAGTAGGTTCCCCGGTGGCTAGCAGCCTGAAATATTACAGGAAAAAACGTCTAATGATTTAATGAATCCAGATAGAGTAAATTCATAAAAATATTTATATTTCTAATTAGAGATGTCATGATTTAAGTGCATTGTTATGTAATCAATCAGATAAAAAAGTAGAAAAAATATTCTTAACAACTGCGCTTGTTGCTTTTAAATAATTTGGTTTATTAATAAATAATAACAGACAGATTACATTTGAAAACTAACTATCATACGCTTTACTGAATGGCAACTCGCTAGCGCATGGAAGGTTTAAAAATATTAGTAGTAATGGCAGTGGTAATACACTGCTTTCAAGTAGCTGATTTTCAGTGATAAAAGTTAAAGCATAAATATCTTACATTTTGTAGAACAGCAACAGTGAGGCGAGCTGGAGATAGAAATGTTTTATTTCTAGCAGTTATTTTTTAATTTTATTTCATATTTAGTTATTGCAACTGCTCGCTTTTAAATAGCTGAGTTTGTTAATCAAAAATTCATTAAATTCGCGCAAAATACGAAATAAATAAAAACCTATTTAAAATTCAAAATTCGGGCTTCTGTCTGACGGGTGATTACGTGTTTACAAAATTTGGTGGCTCTAGTGTCTTTTTTGTTTGTTTGTTTTTTACAATCCGACGAACATAAATACACGTCAGTATACAGACTGTTCATTATACAGGGTGTTTATAAAGTCCCAGACCCATTTTGATGTTTAATAACTCATAAAATAATGAAGATATAAACAAACTTATGGCATTTATTGATGGAATAACTTATATAGTTTCCTTTTCAGGTTTGAATATCTTTACTTTTGTAAATATCGTCCGCGCGTGTGGTTAATTTCAGATAATTTCATTTTCCAGGTTAAATATCTGTCCTTTTCTAAATATCGTCTGCTTATTAATTGCATTTTATTCTCTTTTGGTTTTGGCAACTATTGCAATGTTATGTTTACTTTTGATATGTTTGTTCTAGTACTTTTGTATGTGATGTTTTATTCGATCGGATATTAAGGAGAATGCATACACCACAAGAGATGGATTGGGCGAGGAGGTCCGATACCTTGGCCACCCAGATCACCTGATATAACGCCGCTGGACCTTTTTCCTTTGGGGATTTGTAAAGGACAACGTTTACAAGAGGAGAGAGTCGAACATTGATGACCTAAAAGCCAGAATTACAACCGAAATAGCCTCTGTGGATGCCGACATGCTTGTCGGTACCTGGCGTGAAATTGAATATCGACTTGATATTCTCCGTGCGACGAAGAGGCCACACGTGAAAGTTCATTGACAAGGGTCATGAAACTTTTTGAGTCTATATAACCATTTATGTTATTAATTTTAATCTATCTTTATTATTTTGTGAGTTATTAAACATCAAAATGGGTCCGGGACTTTATAAACACCCTATATAACAGTAGTATTACGAGCGGAAGAAAACATTTTGAAATCCTTGAAAAACACGCTCTGCAGAATTTCTCTCTTCATCGCTTAGGTGTACATTCTACAATAACTCCGATGCTAGGCTCTCCGAAGATACGGACTTTGAAGGACTGCTGGTTCGTTTAACGCCGGTAACTGGAGTAAATACTGCAACCACTTCACCTTTCCTAATGACTTTCGCCTCATTTGCTACATTGGTAACTCTCTCCGGGATAACGGTCTTCAGACGAGTACTGAGGCTACTAGTACTCCTTTTAAGCTGTTGCAGTTCTTGGGGTAATTCATAATGCCATATCGGGAATTTCTGTTTTCAGCTATGGATCCAGGAGGTGAAAATTCCGTTCTTACTGGTACTGTGATATCGTCTTGAGCTATGATTTGGTGGACGGATTTAACTCCATCTTTAATACCAAACAGCGTTATGTCCTCAGAGGTAGACTGCAATATCTGCCAAAGGCTCACTTTTGATTTCAAGAACTCTGTACTTAAATGCATCACTTAATGCTTAAATGCACTTAAATGCTTAAATGGTCTCAGACTCAAACTGCATGCGGCCCGAATGCACGATCTAACAGCTGGAGAGCCAGAATTTCTTTTCCCGCTTTTTCTTTAAAAAATAATAATAATTTTAAATTTCGCTTTCTAAATATTTATGAAAACTTACATAAATAATACTATCGCAAATTAAAAAAAATCTAATTTATATTAATTTGCTATCTAAAATCTTAAGTTTGGTCCCTTAAAGACATTTTTGTTGATTACACTTTGTTATTCAAAGGTACTGATAGCTAAAAATTTAATTTTCAGACTCACATTTATTTAAAATAGTTCTGAAATTTCTACTTTAATTTAAATTAAAAATAAATAAACAATAAAACTTTCTAATTTTCAAAGAAAATTTTCCAAGTGGAACAAAACTTGAAAATAAGTAATGGCAACCTAGTTTCTTTCTTTTATTCATTAAATTTTTCTTTGAAGCATAAACACAAATAAAATATGTTTGTATGCAAAAATTACGTAACTTTTTTATCTCTTACTACATCTTGACACTTGACAGCGTTTCGATTCTATATTCGTTCTAACTTTGGATAGAAATTACTATAAATCATCTTCTTAAAGTGGATAAAATCTGCATCTTCAAATCTTTGAATAAGCTTATATCACAGTATAAATATATCAGCTGTATTTATAGATTTTCTGATGTGTTATTCATGTTCGTTTTAATGAGAATAAAAATAATGTACACTCGGACTTCAAAGAATTAAAATCTTGATATCTTTCAACTCCGTATTTGCAAGAGATATACAACTGAAATCTACTCGCGGGCCGCACAAAATTGCTGCGAGGGCCGACAATTTGAAAACAGCACGTTAACTAATTTACATCTTGGTAAGAGTGGCTGAAAGAAGCACAGGTGAAATAATAAAATAACTGTATTAAGTAACACAAAATCCTACAAATAGACGGCATTTTATTCTTTTAAATGAAAAATCTGGCCATAATTCATTTTTAATAGATTTTGCTTTCGCTGTGTGTGTTTTTAAATATAATTTAATGGTATAATTTAACAAGAATTACTTTTTCTCAGTACTCATATTTTTATTACCTAAAAGAAAATTATGAAAATATTCTTCGTGATGGCCATAAAATGATTTGCCAAGACATTTGATAAGATTTAGAAAATGAGATTAAGCCAGATCAATCGGATTAATCCTCACGGTCCATGCTGTATCAGCGATTTGTGAAACTTTACCCACCTCCTTGGAATGTTTTCTCTACTTCACCTCCCTTATGCAGCAGAATGAAACAGACGGAAGATGAAGGTAGGTAGTATTACGAAAGACCGGTGGCAACACTCAATAAAGAACAAAGGTGGGAAAAGAGACATCGGTGGCGAGAAGGGAAAGTTGTCTCACCAACAGCGAAAACCTCATCAGCAGATTCGACGAAGCATGAAACTTGGAGGGTATAACAAATGTTTCGTAGTTCAGGAGGGTTCACCCTGTGATTTCACACAGCTCGTCGCGCGCACGTTACTTAAAAGCAAGTTTTTTCTTTCTTTCGTTTACTACTTCTCTATCTTATCGTCCCCATTCCTTCTAGATACTAGAACTCCGTTTATACCTTGGAGAATGCCTCTTGCGTGACAAAATATCGTTAAGCGTTTCAAAGAGTTCAAGGCGCATTATCGCAAACCCAAGGCATTTAATTTATTTTATGTACCATACTGTCCTCTTTCAGCATATATCATGGTATATAAAGTACGCTGTACATGACAAGGTTTTATATTCGCTTTAGGAAAGACTTCATCCAATGATGATGATGTAATAGCAATAAAAAATCACAAAATTTAAAAACTACAAAATTAATCTCTTCTATTAAAAAATGAAAAATCTGTATGTATGTATTGCGGAAAAGCGGCGGCATTTAGAACTACCAAATTTTCAACCTACGTAGTTCTCCACCCAAACATGTGCACTTCGAAATTCGAATTTAGATTTTTTTTAAATATATTTTATTATTTCGTGCAAATTCAAGGAACTTTTAGTTAAACTCTGTATTGCCATTTGACAAAGCGTAAGACATTTATATTTCCAATTTAATCGCAAGATTTTGCGATATAAAAGAAGCGTGTTTTCAAGCATGAAAACGCAATAGATTTGTTTTCGAAATTTAATCAATAAACTCAATAATATAAAATAAAAATATTGCCGCTACCCGATTTAATGTATTCTTATCTTCCACACGTCAGTGTTTTGTCTCACACAAAAGAGTAACATACTGAATCTTTATTTCCAATTTTTTGTTATTTATTAACAAATTAAGCGATTTAAAAGTAAAGAGGATTCGTTTTTCATTATTATTAGTATCAGAGGTGCTTAGTCTCGAAATTCACTTTTCAAATGGTTGACACCAAATGTTAATTACCCTGTATTATTACAAAAAATTAAATAATGAAGAATCTGTATGTATGTTTCTCGAAGAGTGAAAAATGATTGCAGCACCTACAGCCACCGAATTTTTAATACTCGTAGTCCTCTACCCGAACATGGGGACATCGAAGTCCGAATTCTGAATTTCGAATTTGCTTTTGATTTATTTCATATCTTATACAAATTTAATGAATTTTTGATTCACAAACTCAGCTCTTTGAATGAGAAAAGTCGCAACATTTTTCGAAATAAAACACTTTTATTTCCAGCGCGCAAAATTGTTGCCATTCGGCGAAATGTAAGATAAATATGTAATGACATCTTTCAGTTTTAATCAATAAGCTCGGCTATTTGAAAGCAATGTGTTGTCACCTGTCGGAAATAAAATACTTTTATCTTCCACGATCCAGCGTGTTGTCATTCAATGAAACCTAAGATATTTATTTAACTTTCAGATTTAATGTGGAAAGTTACCGAGTAATAAAGTAACCAATTTAAAGGCAATTAATACAGTTCCTAAGAATGTTTTTTCTACTTTTCAATATAACTGATTTAAATAAAAATGCATTAAAATCATGAGATATCTAAGTAAAAATATCAATTAAGTTACACTAGCTGGACGCATTAATGTCATTACATGCATTTTTCTTTTTAAGGATAACTATTTTAGGCGGCTGGGAGCCTAACAGCTGTTCTTTAAAAAATAATGTAGCTAGTATAAAAAATTTATAACAACCCCTGATACTCTATCGGCAATTCTAATGATATACTGTTTTAAATATCTTAAATTTTAAATGGCATAAGTACAAAGAATGTGATGTTTAATAAATGAAGTTCAACACACAAAAAGTTAATTTTTTTTTACCAATGTGGGCCCTCAGCCAACTTCGGCTTGGCCATTATGAAAGCCAGAAGTGGTGGTCACTTTATTATGGAGGCACCCAATAGATGGGCCACTTCTGCCTCCTATGAAAGGACGACCAGTTACAACCATGCCTTCTCCTTGATTCGAACCTAGGCCCTTTGGTATCGTAGTCGGCTTCCCTAACCACTATACCGTCTGGGCGGCAAAAGTGAAATATAAAAAAAGTTTTGTTAGTCGTCTGTGTAAGAAACCTGAATATTGATATGATGAACTGAGGAAATATGGGGGGGGGGAACAGAAAATGCATACCAACACTTAACACCACGAATTCTAAATATATGCTACTATGCTGCTTTTGAAAATTTGTAATTTTGGTGCTGAATTGTAAGCGGTGTAAGTACGAAGGAAGCGATGCTTAATAATAAAGCTAAAAAGACAAAAAAAAAAATAGATGTGTCAGCAGGAGTGAGTCTAACAGAGTATTGGTAACCTGCGATGCTCAGCGACGACGTAAGAAACCTTAACAATCCCTGTGGGGCGATGTTAAATATGAATCCTTTCAGAACGTTTTTTTTAATTACTGAAATTGATCCACAAACTTGACAAAATATGCATACGTAATTATATATATATTTATATTCTTTTTTGTAGTAACTATTTTTGGCCGCTGGCGCGCGAGCGACTCCTGTTTAAATAGAACACGAACATATAAAAGTAATGAAAAGGAAGAGGAAAAGAGGGAATATTTTCAACACGTCAATGATTTGCCCTACAGCAAAATCTCTCTTAATATCAAAGTAGCAGCACTTTTGAAGGTCTAAATTTAAATTCGAGCTTAGACTTTCGAGATAAAAAATATATACAGGGCTAAAATATGAATATTTAATTGCCGAAAATACTTGTGCTATGCTTCTTCCCCCCCCCAACGTATCCAGTCAATGGACCAGAATATAAATCTCAATTACCGATCTCTTTATATGCGTCGATGTGAAAACTTTGAAGGTAGTGTCCTTGATTTTTAAAGACCGTTAAAACTGAAATGCGTCAGATCTGCTTTATCTTTTGCTTGAACAAAATTGCGGCCTATGATTATGTTCGTATATGATGAATCGAGTGACGAAGATGATTTTAATTTTAACACAGGGCCCATGGCCGACATCTTGAATTTTGTTACATATTCGGAGAAGATTAGTATTCGTGAATGTAGAGAATTCTGTTTTCCTCACATCCTTAAGATGACAACGAAATAATCGGTTATGTAGAGAAAGAAGCAAGGTATTGAGGAGCAAGGGAAGGATGAAAATGAAGACGCAAATTCGTACAAAGGAGTTAACGGAAGACTGCAGACTTTCATAAGATCTGACGAGAAACGTTTCGTCACTGAAACGTTTATCTCAGTATATGAGGTTATGGAAGCTTCATTTTCTACACAGCGAATTTGTAAAAATTATGGCGACAGTTTTGTAACCAGGCCCACATTCGAAGTTATATGCCACTATCCTAAGAATTCTGTAACTTTTATTACGATGGTTAATACGGTAATTTAAAAATGTTGTTTAATTTTGTTTTTCTGAAGTATAAAATCATGTGCATATGTTTCAATTTTAAATAATTTATATGATTTCCGATAATACTTATTTAATTGTGGTGGCTAGGTCACAGCCTGGTGGGGCAGTGGCTAGCGCGTTGCGCAGCAGCCGCACAGGTCCGGAGTTCCATCCTCGGCCTGGGCAAGGCACTCAGCCTTCCATCCCTTGAGGGGGTCGATCAAATGAGTACCAAGTTCGGTTGCGGACTAAACACCGGGGATCCTGCGACAGGCTGACCACTTGTCCAGGCAAAATTTCACAAGCACCCCGGGGCCCACGGTCTAGAAAGCAGATATCAGGGCACTATCGCCCATGGCTCTGCATGGGCTGTTTGTGCCGCTGAGTTTAGTTTAGGATAGGATACGTCAAAAACACGACCGACGGATTTCACATGTTGCATTTTCTACAGACATGAACAAGCAGATTCTAGGCAAGACATGAGCAAGCAGATTCTAGACAAGACATGAGCAAGCAAATTCTAGACAAGACATGAGCAAGCAGATTCTAGGCAAGACATGAGCAAGCAGATTCTAGACAAGACATGAGTAAGTAAATTCTAGACAAGACATGAGCAAGCAAATTCTAGACAAGACATGAGCAAGCAGATTCTAGACAAGACATGAGCAAGCAGATTCTAGGCAAGACATGAGCAAGCAGATTCTAGACAAGACATGAGCAAGTAAATTCTAGACAAGACATGAGCAAGCAGATTCTAGACAAGACATGAGCAAGTAAATTCTAGAAATATGTCATATTCAGTTATCGGAAAACGATTATACTGAATTTTCTCTAATTATCTAAAAACTGTACCTCCAAATTTCTAAAAAACGCAAAACTATTTAGGTAATATAGATAGACAGAGAGAGAGAGAAAGAATTAAAAAATTTTTATTTTGAAACACAATTATCCCAATATGCGGCTGAAAATTATTCAGTTATAGATAAAAAGTAAGAAATTTAGAACCTAATCCAAAAGGCAGGAAAGGAGTAATTTTTTAATTTTATTCTAAATTTTTTATTTCTCACCTATAATTAATATATATGATTAAGAATTGGGTACACAGAACATCAAGATATACGAAAATTCGGATTATTTTGCAACCTCTTCTGCAAGCCAAATATACATCAACTATAACGCTAAGTATATTCTTTCATTTATCGAATTACATTGCAAGAATGATTACATAGTTTAAAAAGTAAAACATTTTTATTTCCAGACAACAAAATGAAAAACACTTTCATATTTTATTATTTATTTACTTTATGAAAGAAACAAACGAAGCCATTTTTTAATGTGCATACACAGTCTATTACTCTTTCAACTGAAATGAAAACGAAATTCACTTTTATTGCGCAAGCCATAAAACTGCACAAAGAATACATAATTGTTTCTCTGTTCGTTTCTGACGAATACTGAAAGCTAATTACTCGTAAATGTCATATGTCATATATGTTTCTTTTAATTGCTTCCTGAAAAAATGCACTACTTTTTATACTAGCCATTTGCGTAGCTTGCCGCCTAAAATAGTAATTATTAAAAAGAAAATATATATGATTTTAATGAGTTCAGCTAGTTTAATTTCGTAAAACTATTTAATATTTCTAATTCTACATCGCATGATTTAAATGCGTTTTTATTTAAACCAGTCTGATTAGAAAGCAGAAAAGATATTTTTCTGAAATGCGTCATTGCTTAGTTTGTTAATGAGTAACAGACAGATTAAATTTGAATGTAAAATTAAATATTTCACGCTTTGCTGAATGGCAAAACACTAGTGCGTAATGAAAATATTTTATTTCGATCAGTGGTAATGCATTTCTTTTAAATCGTTCACTTTCTGATTAGATTTGTTATATAAGTATCTTGCACTCTGCTCATCTGTAACACATCTCATTTAAATCGCCGAATTACTATATTAGGCTTCGCTAAGTGGCATCCCATTGCTTTTAAACCGCTGAGTTTGCTAAAAAGAATGCCATTAATTTTGTAACAATTATTAAATAAATAAATAAACAGATTCGAAATTCTTTCGCTTTAAGTAATGGCAACGCACTGGAAGATAAACGTATTTAATTCCAGGCAGAGGCAAAACATTGCTTTTACACAGCCGAGTTTGTTCATTAAAATTGAAACATAAATATTTTATATATTGCCGAATGGCAACAGTGGCTCCTAAGAATGTGTTATTTCGAGCAATGTTTCAACTGTTCGCTTTTAAATCATTCAGTTTGTTAATCAAAAATTTCTGAAATTCGCCAAAAAATCTGAAATAAAAAAAGTGGGGGGGATCTGGATGCTTTCAGATTTTATATTAAACCCAAAGGGACTTTTTATAACGTTTTGTCTGTTACTTTTATTTATTAAATATCATATCCTTTGCACTGAAACCACATAAAATTCAGTTCAACAGCAATATCCCAAACTATTTAAAAACAGCATATCTTTAGAATTTCCGAAAGACAGTCTCGCGCTGGAGGTAAAAACTTTTTTTCGCTGGAGGTAAAAACTTTTTTTATTGCCATTGCTCGCTTTGAAATCGTTGACTTTGTTAAATCAAAAATTTGTTAAAGTTTTACAAAATGTGAAAAAATAGTAAAATATATTCGAAATTCAAAATTCGGGCTTTGCAGGTGCCATGTTCGGATGAAGGATTACGTTATTCAAAATTTGATGCCTCTAGGTACCGTCGTTTTTTAACAATGCGAGAAACATACCTACATTCATGCTCATTCTCCTTTATTTAATTTCTTTTAAATTAATACAGGGAGATAATATTTAGTGGCAACAATTTGAAAAGTGATTCAGCCTTTTACAGTGATTCCCGTTTCGAGGCTGGTAGCCGATCTGAACTAAAACGCTTCTTTGGGTTAAAAAAAAATCGGGCTTCAAGGTGCACATATTTGGGTGGAGAACTCTGTGTACTGAAAATTTGGTGGCTGTAGGTACCACCGATTTTCTATAAAGCGAAGAACATATAAATATTTACATACATATAGATTCTTCATTATTTTATAGTAGAGAAAAAGAGAGTCATATAAATAAATTAACAAGAAGCCTAGTTTTATTTAATTTGGAGAGAACAAAAAGCGATCCAGAATTTTAGATTTGCAGATATCTAGAGTTTGAATGATGGCTTTTGGAATTTCGGATAATTGGAAAGTGAATGACTGGATTTCCATACTACAGAAAATTATTCAGAAAGAAATTGGATTAAATTTATTATAGAAAAACGGACGTTAATGGAATCTGTCTCCACCGCTTATAAAAGTCAGACTGGCAAAACTAATTTTTCAATGTCATGATATTCGACTTAATACCTATCAAAGCTTTCTGCAGTTCATCCATTGTGTCCAGTTACGTAGTCCATCCAGCAATAGTTTCTCTCCTCCCAAATGCATCTTCTAACATTCAGCCTCTATATCAAAGTATTATAAAAGCTTTCAGACGTCATTATAGAAGAGACGTTTACAAAATGACGAACAGGTTTGAATTTTGTGAAAATACAAGAACTTCTAAAGAGACAACTACGTCGGTGTCTCTCCTGGAGGCCTTGTTTATTATAGTTAGTATAGTGATTAAGGTCTTAGTCAAAAATTGTTTTCGAAAATGTTGCCTTTATATAGTAGAAGAAGCCTCAAAGCAATGGGCCCTATTTCAAACATTACTTGAAGTAAGTTATAAAGATTAAGGTTTTCTAATATGTGTCAATTCACATCAATATTGATACAGAGAGTATAAAAACTGACCACGAAAGTGTTAAACGAACTGCAGAAACTCACAGCTAAACTGATACAGAAAACAAATGATAAGATGCCAACATAATAGATTCTGGAAAAGCATTGTAAATTCTAATAAAAACCCTTGAACTGAAAGGCACTGATCAAAAAAGCTATCAGCAGTTTTACAAAATTGTGAATGCAATTGAAGAATTGTTGTTGAGCATTATGAAACAAACGAGAGATAGAATATGTGTTTCTACGACATATGGAAACATCAAGAGCGTAATTATAAAAATGCCTTATAAAAAAATTAAAGAATGAATTACGAAGCTGCGTAAACAGCATTAATTTTTAATTATTATTATAGTAATAATTATTGAATTTATTAGTTACAATTTTATTTGGAAAGCTTAAAACTGATACACGATTTGCAATACATCATCTTCTATTAAACTCAGCCGCTTAAATAATATGTTTGGTACGGAAGCGATTTTAATTAATGGCGAGTACTGTATTTGGTTTGGTTCCTGGAAACTTTAACGTAATAAGCGGCTGAGTTTATTAACCAATGAGTTTGAAAATTGGCGGATGCTATATAATCCTTCTGGTTTCCCTTCTAATTTGAGCCTCATAGTGGTTAGGGAAAGTTTACTGCACATACTGTTGGTTCTGATTGGAATCCAAGAAAAGGCGTGGATATTTGTCACTGATATGTTCGGCCAACATAACGGTACTTAAAATCTGTTGAGATGCAAGACCTCTCAAGAAATTACTGGTAGAAGAATTTGGGTAGGAGACCATGGAAGTGCTCTTGGTCAAAATTCTTCGGCAAATAGCTTCGTATACTTTGCTTAAATTTTCTTCCATGGCTCACAAGAGGCCAGTAACGATAGGACCGCTAAACACTAGTAATTCGACCTGGGATCAAATATCTGTAAATGAGCTGGCTACATAGGAGATCTGGTAGTTTGCTCCGTATGCAACGTGAATAAAAGGGTATTTCCGTTTGAAACTTCTTGTCGAAGGCGTCCTTCTTCTTAGCAAATAATCCTAGTTTGCGCTGTCATAAATAATCTCATGACTGCAATAAAATTATTTCATTTTTGCATAAGTCGCTAGGAAGAGAAATGTTTCCTTAAAGAATAAGAATTTTTAAAAATTGTTATACAGCTGCAGGAAAGTAAAATAAGGTTTTTTACTTATTTTACTTTTCTTCCGCTACGCATTTCAATTGAATGATTGACGCAGTACGATGACTGTCTTCCATTATTCTTTTCTTTAATATCATATTCATTGAAACTAAAAGACGCTGGTCATACCATTAAAGAAAATTGCAGTTGATTTTTCATTTGTGTTTAATGACGGAGACCCTGTAAATTGACATAATGCTTTGATTGATTAATTAATTAAGGTAATGCTATCTGCCTAAGATGGGGGATGTTATCTTCGAGACATTAATTAATTAATTAATTAATTCAAATTCAATCCATTCAGTTAAATCTCGCTTACTTTTTATTTGCGATCATTTTCGATGCATAAGGAAATTCTATTTAATAACGGAAATGGATACATCCTCAATCGAAAAATTAGATGATAGAAAAACAAAAAATAATAATAATAATAATAATAAAAGGTGGCAGATAAAACTACTTTTTTTCAATCAGTATAAAATGAGTTTATTTCTCTTTCCCAGTGAAATATTGCTTCCTCAGTTCTCAATCAATTTTTGCTTCACAAATAAATGCTCGCTAACAAACGATTAATAAACAAGAGAATAAAGGGGTAGTACATCAGATTAAAAGTTTCAGCCATTACTTACAAATGAAAATAAATGTCCGTCTTAATCCATCCGTGAAATGTCATTCGTTAGAGAAATACGAAGATAGATTCGCTTAAAAAAAATAAGAAAACAATTCCTCACAGAAATCGAGCAATTGCTTTCGTCCTTCGATGCCTTATAAACTTCAGATATTGCCTCTGGATTAAAAGTTATGAAGATAAAAGAGAAACAAAACAGAAGTAAGACTTCATGTAACATCACATACTATATTCATTGCATAAATAGAAAACTCATTTTAAATATTCACACCGATTAAAAAATTGAAATATAGTACACAATCTTCCGGCGCCTTGAACTAATTTTGCTGAACACAAGTATCTTTGCTCCTTCCTAAAAGAAGGTGACGTTTATTTTCTCTCAAAATGCAAGAAGCTTTCTTTAAAACCAACGCCAGTGTAGCGTTGATATAGTTTTTAAAATTTTCACATAAAACATGCAGTTGCCATCAATACGGGAAGATTGAACTAGGGGGAAAAAAAGCAAATATTTTTGAATAAAAATTTATGGCAAAAGCTTATTATTTGAAACAAATATTGTCTGCTACTTTTAAATTTATTCTTCTTTCAAAATGGCGCACGTAAACAAGCCGCGGATTGAAGGATATGCCGAAGAGAAATATGGTATTAAAATCTCTGAGGGTAAAATAAGCAACATTATTAATCGGAAAGGGGGAAATGTCAATCATTACTTCTACATGGAAAGAAGACTCCAAAAGAATACCGGAGAAAGGGTCATATTATTTCTAATGTTTCTTAAGTTTAATCTCTGGTAACAAGAGAAAATCTGCCAACGTAGAAATCAATGGCAAACTTTTTAAATACATCTGTAGCAACAATAAATAAAATAATGAACCAAGATTAATAATTAAGGTTTTACGGAGGCGTGCGACTCCGCACAGAACAATTTGTGGAACCCTGTATGAAATTCTTTAGGTTATAAATGGAAATACATTGTTATCCTTGATGAAGCAAGGGCTTACCTAAATGTATTTACCGAAGGTCTGTTTACTTCTGAAAACAAAGATAAAAAAAAATTTATACGCCTGGTTCCAACAAGGCAAAGAAAGTTTCAGTAAGGGCTTTATGACTGCCTCAGGTTTCTCCTACAAAGGGAAATTTAAAATAAGAAGAGTGGGAAAAAATGTTAAAATCAACACAACATACTATCAAGAAAACATTTTGCGTCTCATATTACAGAAGACATTCCATTTCTCTATCCCAATAACTTTCAAAAATTGAAATTTCAGTAACAAGTTGAACTTCTAAAAATACAACTGTATTTCTTGAAAAAATAAAGACTGATACAGGTGTTGCATGTGTGTTTTTTCAAAATATTCCTACGAAGACCCTTGACATTTCACCTATGTAGTTTCTTGAAATGAGCTGTCTGTAAGCGAAAACTCACCAGGATTGATGAACTATGGAAAGTAGTCGATGAGGAATGGAAATCAATACCACTGGAAATTTTACGAAAAGCTCTTCTGCTATGAAAATCACGATGCAGACTTATAGTCCAGAAATCCTTGCAAAGCGTAGTTAGAGTTGCCATATTTGGCGCGAAATCATCCATTTGGCGAAATGCCTTGAACGAAACGAGGACATTCTATAACGCATTCTTAGCGGTTTTCTCGGGCATATTCTCGAAGGCAGGTTAAAGCTATATATATACCCTGCCTGTATGAGGAGTAGTGAGTATCTTGAGTTCAGAGATTAGCTTAAGAGCGATCGACTGAGTCGAGTGCTGTATTTTAACGCTTTGCCGTCAAGCTGTCTTTAGCATTATAACCTGAAGGCTGCGCTGCTGATTGTTTCAGGGTGTTTATCGTAGGTTTCCGACGTGTCTTTGGAACTGTCCTGTATACCGTCTTTTTCTGAAAATAAGACATCCTCCGAAAATAAGCCCTATCGTGTTTTTCGGAACTTTTTGTAAAATAAGACAGCCCCCGAAAATAATCCCTAGTTAAAATAATGTGACAAAAAGAATTCGTTAAAAAATGCTGTTGTTTTACTAAGTAATAATATGTTTAGCTTTCCTAATACTCTCATTTCAGAGAAATGTTTGAAACAAAATATTCCGAGAAATGAATTGTTTACCTCTACAGTTCGTTTCAAATTAATTCTTGGAATGCATCTTAAAAATACAACATAAGGCAGCAGTCTACATTGAGCGACAGTGCAGGTATACAACGTTCATTCATTTCAGTCTTGTAAGTCTGATTATTTCCTCATACGTAATTTTATTTAAAAATAAGGTGAATAATTTTTAACCCCAGTTAAAATGAGTACAAAACGAAAGAGCTATTCCGTCAAGTACAAAAAGGAAATTGTGGAAAACTCCAGGGGTGTAAATCTTGTAGCATTCTGTAAAGAGAAGATGCTGGATCTCCGTATGGTTCGTAAATGGCGTGCACACTACGATTACCTGTGTCAACTGGTGGACCAAGGAAATGAGAAAAAACGCAGAGTTGGATCAGGTCGGCAGCCGTTATTTTCTAAGTTGGAAGATTGCATCTGGGAATGGATTGCAGGCAGGAGAGCAATGACTTTGGTTGTGCGCAGGGCTGATATTAAAAAATTTGTCCTTGAAACAGCAACTGAATTTGATATATCCACAGAAGAATTTAAAGCATCGTCACACTGGTTAGACAACTTCCTTAAACGATATGAACTGTCTCTAAGGAGATCAACAACATTGTTTAAGCTAGAAGACAATGAAGTTGCTAAGCGTGCACTTGCGTTTAAGCTTTTTGTTGATGGCATCGATTTTTCGAAATACCAACTCTCCAACATGATTGATATGGATGAGACCGCGGTATTCCTAGGCCAAGGTGCTCAAACGACAGTTCACCACAAGGCTTCTTCGTCAATTTACGTTCCTTCTACCGGTTATGATAGTGCATGTGTTACCTGTATTTTGGCGATTCGTCTAGATGGCAAGAAAGTATCGCCATTTTTAATCATTTTTAATCTGGTAAAAAAGACTAGATTCAACGTGTTTCTGGAATTTATGTCATTGAAAGTGAAAAAGGCCTGGTGCATCCAAGCAGTTATAAGAAAGTGGGTTGATTTTATGCTGCCACCACTGTTGAGAGGTCAGAATAGAGGTTTACTAGTTTGGGATTCAGCCAGTACTCACCGCGCTAAAGACATGAAAAACTTTCTTTCTGAGAGGAAGATTGATCAAATAATGATTCCGGCAGGAATGACTGGTTACCTCCAGACACTTGATCATGCAATAAACAAGCCATTCAAGGATCATTTGCGGATGGAAATCAATGAATATATTGAAAACAGAATGGTGAGAAATTATCGAGGTAATTTTGTAAAGCCAGGCTTACAAGAAGTTGTGAATTGGGTAAAAAATTCATGGGACAAAATAACTGATAGTGATGTTTCCAATGCACTACGAACAGGCTACTTAGACAAGAAGTATTCGTTTAACAATAGCTATATCGCAAGACATGAGAGATTCGGACCAATGATTCAACAGGAAATGGATTTGGAAGAAAATCAGAATATAATTCAGAATTTTATTTATGACGATGTTCCAGAAGAAGATGACATGACTGTAATTCAATAAATTTAAATTTCTGTATTCTGTGTAAAATAAATATTAAATAAAAATATATAAATATACTTTTATTTTTACCCTCCCCTGAAAATAAGCCCTAGCGCGTATTTTGGACCAAAAAAGAAAGTAAGACAGTGTCTTATTTTCGGAAAAAGACGGTAATACTGGCGAATGAATTGAGTTTTGATTCTTCGTAAAGTGTTATCATCAGTTACTCCAAATCCACGACCCTGTAGAACGCAACGATAAGCAATCAAATCGAATATTTAAAAAAAAACAATTTTTACAATTTGAACATTAATTATACGGCCCCGGTATTAGAAGTAAACACGTTATTATAAGTATTACATGGTATTTATTGTAAGTAAATATTAAAGAAATAAATATTTACTTTACTTTACTCCCCCCTCTTTTTTTTCATTCACAGGCCAGATATGATATGCATTATCACTACTAAAATAACCAGCTGTACTAAAATAATTTCATTCTTCGCCCCCCCCGCCGGCTTCCGTACGAGTCCTACTTTTTTTGGATAATTCTTAAATGAATGACAAGCACGTGCAATGAATGCTCAGCATGAGTTTACGCTGCGGATAAATAATTCGAGTAGTATTTTAGTCATGCGTTCACGCCATTGATTTAAATTGTGTGGAGTGAAATTGAATGGGGGAAAACGGTGGAGAACAGGTAGCATATGGCGTGCGCAGAGGGAAATTGACTTGTACAGGTTGCAATTGCGTGACTGCCTCTGGAGCTGCAGCCAATGATTGAGTGCCATGGTCCTGATGCACACAGCGATGTTTAGTCATTGTCGAGCAGGAAGAAAATGTAGCTATAAGAGTAGACAGACGCCAGCAAAAAATAGAGCTGCATGTCCGTCGTATTTCGTAAAGATTTCTTTGGCATAAGCCTGTGGAATTGAAAGAGAACTAAATTGAAGAAGAAAATGGGCTACGTGCAAACGACAATGCATAAATGATCAAGACAACATTAAAAATTTATAATCATTTAATTTTGCTTTTGCGTGTGGTGGTTTTTATTGGCTTATGTCTCAGGGAAACGAGATTTATACCAGAGTAGAGAAATCGGCAAAATTTGTAGTTATATTACAAATAAATAGTATTTGTATGGTATAAATAATATTCTGCAATATTCTGCGAAAAATAAATAAGCATGAAAAACATAAACAGAGGAAAAAAAGCCCTAGAAATTATCTTCATCGCGGATTGTAGATGGTCATCAGCCAATCGAGTTCTTTTATTGCTAGCGTATTAACAACTTCGAAAGAAAGCTGTTCATATATAAATAATGAGCGTTTTGACAAGAGGAAATAAAAGTTAATCAGAAATATGTTCTCAAACTTTGAATAAGATTTAGATCACGTCGCAAATATAAATTTTTTGGAGCGTTATATCCATGTTCCTTTTTAAAGGTAATGGAAATAACGTCTAAATAAACTCGGATGTCAAATAATTAAAGTCTTTAAACCTTTCAGTCTTTCGAACATCAAGTTGTCGAGGTATTTTCTGAGATAGTTTATTTGGGGAGGGGCAAGAATTTCAAAAGAAGCAAGCATGTAATATTAGTTTTACTCTCCTTTTAGACTGTAAATCTCGAAACAGAATATTATAATAATTCTTTGCACGTGGCTCTCTCATTGCGTCCATATTATTAGTGTCATTTGCCAAAATTTTACAAGTTTCAAGATTATTTCTGTTAATTTTTCGCAGATTTATTCATATTAGTTTTCAAGAATTTGAAAGTTAGCTTTGAAATCCTATGCATAATTAAAATCTGTTCGCAGGCCCCATAAAAATACTTCGGAGGCCGCATATGGTCCGCGGGTCGCCAGTTTGAAACCACTGAGTTATACCATGACAGTACGCGCAGGAAAAGGTGATAATTCCTTATAAATTATCTTTCACTTCCTTTGGTCCACTAAACCGAGTGGTTAACAGAGATTTCTGTGTTCAGGCGAACGAACTGACTGCATAAGAATTTTCGTAATTCTTCTACTGTGTAATATGAATGCAAGACAGTTTCTTTTAGAAAGACCTCCACGAAGAATCACTATCCCATGATATATATGCCATGTTATATATCCCATTACGGCTGCAGCTCTAATGTGCACTGGCAATTACGCAGATACTGCTTGCTTCCAGGTAGGTGCATAAAAACATTTTAAGCTATTGTAAAGTTTTGTAAGTCCCAGTGAAGCTCGGCACCGCTTTTTTATTCATTTTTAACACCGAAGGTGCCATTAGACTCGAAACGCACTTTCTTTGTTCGAATCACTTTTCAAATTGTTGCCACCATATGCTATCATCATATGTTAGACGGCACCACAAGCCACCAAATTTTGAACGTAGGTAAACCTTCACCCGAAGGTGTGCACCTGAAAGCCAAATTTTGAATTTCGAATTTATTTTTTATTTATTTCATATTTTTTGCATATTTTGTGCAAATTTAATGAATTTCTGATTAACAAACTCAGCGACATATAAAGCGAGCAGTGGCAACATTATTCCAATTAAAACATTTTTATCTTCTTCGCGAGAGAATGTTGTTATTCGAAGAACTGCAAGATATTTATTTACCTTTCAATATTAATTAACAAACACTGTAATTTGAGAGCAATATGTTGCCACTCTCGGAAATAAAATACCTTTATCTTTAACGCGCCAGCGTGTTGCCATTCAGTGAAGCCTAATATATTTAATTTCATATATAATAATATAAATAATCTTCAACGCGCGAAAAGTTAATAATTAAAAACTTAAAATGGAAACGGATGTGATAAACTAAGAAAAGACTGATATGCTGATGACACAGCGATCCTGGCACAAAATGCATTTCTTAGTCCAGTAATCCAACGATTACAAAACCACATCCATGCACTTGAGACCTGGCTAGTTAAATGGAAGGTGCAAGTCAACCTGGAAAAAACGCAGGCTATATTGTTTACAAAGAGAAAGAAAATAAAAACAAACCTTCAATTCTATGGTACGGTACTTCCCTGGGCCAAGCAAGTCACTTACTTAGGGGT
>KK115469.1:35177-54213 GCA_000611955.2 Stegodyphus mimosarum
AGCCCATCAACTGATTCGCTGCTGTCTACCGCAGACAATAGTTCAGTGACATTTCAACCACTGACCCCTTCCCACCCTGCCTTTGCACTTTGGAACCCGCGCGCTATAAGTCATGCTGATACCGGAAAAGGCTTACCTGATAAAACAGAGAGAGAAGGGCAAAAAAAAAAAAAAAAAAATAAATAACAGCATGATAAATAAAGAAAAAAATACACAGATGGGAAGAAGCGGAGGGGGAAAGACAATTTCCTGTCCCCTCACATGCATCGACAATCGCCATAGAAAGAACACAGTGCGTCACGCAACTGGTGTTTATCGAATCGATGCAGGAAGGAAAGTATTACCGTAGTTTAATGGTTAACTTTCGCAAGTTATTTGCAGGACGTGATTTCTGCAGGAGCAAAAGGGGCACGCTCCCCGAAATTCCCATTTCAAGGGGGTCGCCAAATGCTCCTACAGAATTTAAAAAATATACATATCATCAATATTAATTCTAGGTATTAAGAATACAAATGTACAGAGGGTGATTACACAGATTACACGATTTCTATAAAGAATTTAAAAAGCAAATATTTTAGAATAAAAGTTTCTGGACACAGCTTACTGTTTGAAATTAGAAATATTGCCCGCCACTTTTAAATTTATTCTTCTTTCAAAAAGTCGCATGTAAACAAGCCGTAGATTGAAGGATACGTTTTTGACCACCCCGAAGAGAAATACTCCTATTCCGTAACTCAAAAACGTTGTGAAATACACGGTATTAAAATTTCGAAGTGCAAAATAAGCAATACCAGAAAGGGAGAAACCGACAGTCATTATTTCTACATGGAAAGAAGACTCCAAACGAATATCCGTAAAAGGAACTTCTAAAGTTTAATCGTTGGTAACAAGAGAGAATCCGCCGACGCAGAAATCAATTGCAAAGTCTTTAAATACGTCTTTAACAACAATAAACAATAAATAAAATTAAAAAAGAATAATAATAAAATCTGAAAGCTTTCAGTTGCACATAAACCATAAATTTCAATCCAACAGCAATATCGCAAAATATTTAAAATGAGCATATCTTCAGAATTTCCGATACACAGTCTTGCGCGCTGGAGATAAAAATGTTTTTTCTTCCTGTACAGTGTTGCCATTACTGAATTTGAAATCGTTGAGATTCTTATTAAAAACTCATAAATGCTTTACAAAATATAAAACAGATAATAAAACGAATTCCAAATTTGGGCTTCCAGATGCCCATATTCGGGTGGAGACGTACGTTATTCAAAATTCGATAGCTCTAGGTACCGTTATTTTATCACAATGCGAGAAACATACATACGTTTATGCAGATTATTCATTACTTAATTTCTTTAAATATAATGTACGGCGATAATATTTGGTGGCTACCATTTCAAAGATTCGCCGTTTATAGTAAACCGACGCAAAATGCGAAAACGAAATTAATAGGCCTTATGAACTAACGCTCCTTTGGGCTAATAAACCAAGATTTACAATTTAAAAAAGCTAAAAATCATAATGTTCGCCAGCTTATGCCGAGGCCTGTGAGTCAATGCAGAACAGTTTGTAGAACCCTGTATGAGAACTATTTAGGAGATAAATGAAAATACATTGTTATCTTTAATGAAGCATAGGTTTAAGCAACAACAACAAAAGGTGCATTTATTATCAAAAAAGAAGATAATAACTGTATTCACTTGGTTCCGTTAATACAAAGAAAGTTACTTTCAAAGGTTTATAACTGGTGTAGGATTCTCTTACAATAAGAAATCAAAAATAAGAAAAGTGGAAAAGTGTTAAAATCAACTCAACGTGCAATTAGCAAGGAGTTTTCCGCCCGATATTTACAGAAGAAATTCCATTTCTTTATCCCAGAGAAACTTCATCAAGGCAAAACAAGAAGTCATACTTCGAAAAGCAGCACTGAATTTCTTAAAGAAATGAAGACTGGTAACAGATATTGCATATGTATCTTTTCAATGTATTCCTGCGAAGTTCCCTGACGTTTCACCTCTGAACTTTTGTGCCTCTGATCTCTCGAAAATGGGCTGCGAAAAATAGTGGAACGGGAATGGAAACCAATAATCCTGAATATTTCACGAATAGCCCTTCTATCCTGGAAATCGCGATGCAAACTTATAGCCCAGAAAAAAGGCTATCAGATCAATAAATGTTGTTTAGATTTTCAATATTAATTAAAGAGCCCTGAAATTGTTCTTTAAATGAGCAAACATCGTCTCCATAAGCAAGAATATAACTCTAGGTTAAACTCTAGGTTAACACTCTAGGTTAGTGTCTTTTTAGTTTTTTGCTTAAAAAATCGCACATGGAAACTCTCTGCTCGTTCGCTTTTGATATCATTCAGTAAAGTTTCAGTTAGAAGAATAGTGAGTATTTTTAGTTAAACCAGTCTTTATTAAAAAATACTGAATTATCTGTATGTATATATATTACTGGCATTGCGGAAACGCGATAGCACCTACAGCCACCCAGTTTTAAACACACGTAATTATTTACTAATTTTTATTTTGACACTGGTCATCAGGCAAACCCGTCAACGAATTCATCTGAGATCAGCCTTCGACCAAGGTCCAGTTAGTAAATTAGTCTAAAACTTCAGGCGCAGTGTTCTCTCAGGGTCCCTAAAGCCCATTCTACTTTTGGTAAGAGCAAAATAGTGTCGCACGTCTACGGGTTCGTAATAGATTGAATACAAACATATCCGACGATAGGTTGATAAAATTTATTTTACGCAAAGAAACACTTCAGATTTCTGGAACTTTATACAAAAAATAGTTGTACAACTCTTCACGGAATCACAGAGTAAGACAGCAGTTACACTTCAAACACATAAGAACGTTAAACACAACGCAATGCGAAGCCAACCCGGAGATATCTCAGTACTCCGACTCGCGCTGAACTAACAACTGACAGCAGATACTCTCTCCGGTCTTATAAAGTTTTCACCCGGCCGCCGAGATATTTCTAGCACTTTCTGCTCCTCGAAATTTCTAGAAGACATACGAGGGCCGAATATGGTTACGATTACATAGAACATCAATTGCAGTTATTCAGTTATAACATGCATTACAGTTATACAGGCACCGGGCAAAATTTCGCGAAATGCTCGCCAAGTTTGGCAATTTCTCGCCAAATTTGTCGACAAAAATTAGTCGCCAAAACCGTTGCCAACTTGGCGATATCTTGATAAATTAGAGTGACAGCCATTTACTCAGTGTTAAATAGACTTGCCCCTATATTCTTACTTTTCTGACAAAGCATCGTCTCTTTAGATTTTCAGGTTACATTATACAGAAATATAAAGCAATTTCACATATAATTTCAATAAAATCATCTATCTGTGAACAAAATTCGTAACAATAGTATTATGAGGAACTATACGATGATTTGTGGTTCTAAGTCCGGGCTTTGCGGGGCGGATGATAATCAGGACATTCCAACGATTTGTTTATACTTTTAAGGAAGCCTTTGTTAGAATGACAGATTTACTACACCGTGGACAGTATTTTTTTTATTTCTTATCGGCTCCCCAACGTTGATTCGTGTAAAAGACTTTTATGTCATATATTATTTGTAATTAATGTGAATTATCTAGGCCGACATTTCTCAGTGTGGTCCCTTTAAATTTCCCAAAAAAGATTTTAAAAAAAATTCATTTCAACTCGTATACCACACTTAGCTAAAACTCTCAGGGATTCGAAATTATACATGGCAGTTGACCATCACATTTTATCTCAAACCTGAAATTTTATGGAATTTCCTAATGACTTTAAAAGCTTTCTAGCTTTCTCACATCGAGAAAAGCGGGAAATAACCATTCTATTTACTAATACTACGAATAAATTCTACTTACGAAAAATACAGTTGTGTGGGGCTATGAAAGATACAGTTATTAATTTAATTTGAACTAACAGTTAATTTTATTTTGGAAGTAATGTTTTCTATAAACTCTCGGTTTCAAACGACGCTTTCTTGCCAGAATGAGATTATAGTTTCGCGCGTTATACAAAACAGGTTAGAAAGCTACTATTTAAGCCGGTATCTGAGGTACTTCAGACAGAGCGCATTAAGAGCTTGTTAAGACCGAGTTCTGCCTTTCAGTCACACTGTTTCTCTAATAGTTAAGCTTAATATTTTAAAGCCGTGCATATTAATTGCTGGTTAGCTTACGTCGATGGTAGTCAAGAGCCAACTAAGCGTTAAATACTCTGTGCAGCTTCTATTCAGCTTAGCATTAGTTTTAATTTTATGATTTCTATTTTGAGTTGTCGCCATGTCGCCAACACTTTTGGCGACAACTCAAAATAGAAAACATAAAATTAAAACTAATGCTAAGCTGAATAGAAGCTGCACAGAGTATTTAACGCTTAGTTGGCTCTTGACTACCATCGACGTTTGGCGGGAACTCAAAATAGAAAACATACAATTTAAACTAACGAGGTCCTGAACGCACCAGGAGTGCTATCTGTTCATATTATTCTTGGGTTGGTATAAAAGGGTCTTTACCCTTCTTATGTGTCGTTCCTGATACAAGTCGAACTTAGCGAATAGACGCTTCACAGTTCAAGATAAGATCTAGCCTTCAGATAACTTTAACTCCAGATAATTTAGCTAGCATCTTACAATTGAGACAATACTTAGTAAAAAATTAACTAAGAGCATTTATTTAATACCAATTTCAATGCAGTTATACGTCGAATCAACGAGATAGCTAATAACACAGAATCAGGACTTTCCAGTCCAGATGTTTCAGACTTAAGTGACTTAAAGTCTGGACTTATGCGCAGAATTAAAAAAAAAACCGAACTTTTTATTTATTTCAGATAGACAACAAAATGATACATACTTCATATTATTATGTCAAGTATGAGTTTAACATTATATTCATGAAGATGTATTATTTTCGAAGATCCCATGAATTTGTACAACTGCAGAACAAATTTTTATACTTTTGAATGAGCACAGACAACAGCGTGAAACTGATCCAAAAAGTTTACAGGTGGGCCTCGGGCGTTCGCCGGTAGGTCTAGTGACAATATGGTTTAAAGTTGGAACTATGGCACCTGATGTTACCTGGACACATAATTTCGTTCACAGACAAGCCTTGCTGGCCAGAGATGTGTCATCTGAACCGAAAATTCTGTTAGAAGACATCATTAAGACAATGAAATTTATTAATATAAAGTTACTGAACAGAATAATTTCATTACTTTGTGATGACACAGGTAGCGATCGCAAATAACTTCTTCATTATTTGAAGTTTGCTGACTTTCACGGAGTAAGGTGCTCAGAGGCCTAAATGAATTAAGACACGAAGATCTGTATAATAAATAAAATTAAAGAACATTTTTGCGATATTTTTTGCTCTTGACATGTGGCTAAGTAAATACGAATGTCTTTCTGATATATTCTCAAAACTATTAAGCTAAATCTCTGTCTGCAATGTAATTCTTTAATTGCTGTTTAAACTAACAATATAAAGGACTTCTAAAGGAAACTTAGTTTATGGAGAGTATGATTAGTAGTATTTTTCACAATTTCCAATCTTAGAGCCGTTTTTTAATAGAAAATGATATCGTTACTCGAAAAGAATTATGCAATGATGTATGTAAATCTGAGGTCACAATTTGAAACTTATTTTCCAAATGGTTAATCTATATTTTTAATAACTTTCACGAATTCGAGATTCTTTCCAATGAAAAACTGGAAATAACAAACTCATCCAATGAAACAGAACAAGAACATGAAACTGAAGTCTCGAATGATAACAGACATAAAACAAAATTCGAAGCAAAAATTACGGTAAGTTAATTTCTGGACCTCGTTTCCAGTAAAAACACAATATCGGGATCAGTGCAATGGTGCTTTAAAAATTATAATTTATTTTGTTTCTATGAATCTGTATGAGTAAGGATTTTGATCATTAATTCAAATAAAAACAAAGCACCGAAATCGACTGGGATGTCGATATGTGTCGATCTCAAACTCAAGCTGAGAAGCATTATCATCCAAACATTGAACAGCTATGTAAGAATCTGCAGGCTCATTCATCTCGTTAATACGACAGTTGTGTGAAAACTATTACTTCATTTTTGATTAATAAGATTATTCGAATTCGAAGCCTCGAATTATTAAAAACAAATATAAATTTTCACCTATTAATTTAATTAATTAATACCAATATAAAATTAAATAAAATTTAATTAATTGTATTTTAAATATTTAAGTACACTAAAAAATGCTAAAACATTGTTTCTGAAGTGTAGAAGAGTGAAATGCTTCGCAAAGTATTTTAATTTATAAAAGCGATTTCCACTTAATAAAAAACTGAGAAACGCTGATCTATGCATCAGTTAGCGTTTTACATATTATCGTGGGTAAAATTAAAAGAATTTGAAAATTATGTCTATTTTCACGAAAAGTATTGAACTAAAGGTACTAATTATGCCGCCGAAGAATTATGAAAATATTAACGAGTCTATTACATAAGTGTACGCGTGCGTGTTTGCGGAGTTGTGATTGTGGAGGGGATATAAACAGAGGAGAGATTTTCAGCGATTTGTGTGCTCGTACTCCTTCACGACATTCACCGTGTTTCTCGCATAAGCTGAGTAAAATTTATAAGGTTTCAGGTAAAATGAGTAGCCACGAATGTATGGATGACGGAATGAGATGGAGAATTTCTGATAAACGCGAGGCAGGCCAATCACAAGCACAAGTGGCTATACAGTTCAATGTGACGCCCAGTGTCATCTGCAGTTTGTGGAAATAGTTTCAGGACACTAGATCCATGGTCCGCCAAAGACCGCAACACCAACCCTCCCTCATCAGTGAAAAGGATCATAGCGATGGTGGAGGTGTTTGGATAGGGATTTTGTTGGACGGACACCCATGCAGTTTGGCAAAGACTCCCTGACTGCCACTGAGGTACAGAGAGGAGATTAGAGCCCTATGTTCGTCCTTTTCCTGGGCGATGATATCACTCGTCTATCGCAATATCGCTCTTTCACAAAGGGATCAGCTGGTCGCCGATTACCTAGAAAGTGAGGATATTCGCCGCATGGACTGCCTAGCCTGATCTGACTTTAATCCAATAGATCTTAATCCCTGGAACGCGCTTGGGGAAACAAATTCATCTCACCATCGTCATCCGAGAACCATTCCGAAGTTGAAAACTGCCTTGCTGCAGGAGTGGAATCGATTGAACCAGGAATTGTTTAACTGCCTCCTGTCCAGCATGCCTTCCGACTATATAATCGCGATTTGATGATGGTCAGTTACAAATCAGTCATAAATATTAACATTTTTCATTTCAATGTTTATTGAAAAATGAAAGAAATGATTAACATCCCATTTCATTTTTTCCCACAACAGATTTTTATTTTTAAATTAACAAAAACATTCTACTCAGCGCCGAGATAATAGTGGGAAGCAAATCGATGATTAATTCATAATAATATTTTTAATCCAAAGACTGCTGTAACATAGAACAATAAACATAAAACAACAAATTAACAACAATAATTAAAGGGAAAATATTATTCATAATTGTCAAATATTTTTCCAGCAGTAAAATACAGTTAAATAGTTTATTTTCTTACGAAAATTAAACTAATATTCCAAATTAAACGAACACACCGAAAATACGGAAGAATATATACTATCAGAAATGAAGAAACTGAAATAACAAAATTATGGAATTACAAATGGAATTAAAGAAAACCATATCAAGGAAACTTTTAGAGTATTATTGAGTTCAAATTCGCGTATGTTTGTCCCCAAAATTTATCTGGCAGATATCATCTGCTATTAGTTCTGTTATTCCATTCATTTTCTATTTCTTTTTTTGTACTTTCCTTAGATAGTTTTACGCTAATATGTTGTGAAAATAATTTTCCATGTAAACATAGCATTTTTTTAACAAAGCAGGATTAATTCAGAATCCAGTTAAATCCACCCATGATCAATTGTCAGTTTCATCGAATCGAAAACTATCCATAAAAACTGTCATACAATCGCATTTGCAAAATATTTTTCTTCAGTGACAGACTCGCATATCTAGATATAAGGCATAATAGCACGAAGGACTGTCTGCCTAAAGGAAGAGATGCCTTCGTGAACAGTTTTTAAGGGAAAATGAATAGCTTTCGCAGTATACGTTAGGGAAGTCACGAAAATTTTTGTGAACCCAGGCCTGATCGCTTAAGATTTGAACCCAGGTCGACCTAATACTGTTAGCGCTCTATCGCTGTTGAGCTTCTCTTTAAGCTCCAGAAAAATACAAATTTGCAGTAGCATTAAAAACACACAACGATACTTCTTAATTGTAGCACTGAAAACAAAGGTATTCGAAGAGTAAATCCTAGCAGTATAAGCAATCTCTGCTAATCAAATTTTCCAAAAAGATCAACACTCAGCCTTCTTCGCAAACTAAAACAAAAACTTACATTCCTACTAAACAGAAAATAAGTTTCGAAAAATTACTTATTTTCAGCTCTTTCCGCTTCTCACAGTTACAGTTACTGCGTTTCAACAAGAGTACAAAAAACGGTGCTCAAGAGTATACACTATTTCGCGGCGCTGCGAGCTATTTTTATGTGAGAAAGAACAGATACTCCAAGAATCGATTTTAGGAAAAAAAGTAATTTCGTTCTGCAAGAAAAATAAGATCATTCATGTGGCAAAAACTGTTTTAAAAAAGTGCACCTTGAGTACAAAGCTTAGCGTTTATAAGCATGAAAAAATATTTTGCTTTTAAGAATTTAAAAAACTATTCTTATTGTTATTATTGCTTTTACAAGTCCGGACAAGTCTAACAATTGTCATAAGTGGGATTGGATCTCGTTGGTCGTAAACCAGGGATTCTCAATCAGGAAAGAATCCCCCCCCCCGAGGGGATTTCATAGTTTGAGAGGAAATGCATTTCAGCCTTTTATTTACTTATTAAGTATTTATTTTTAATTTATAAATATAAAAAACTAGTTTTATTCGATTTTGGGTATTTATCAACATTTTCTATGCCTTTTCTTGTATCATTTAAAAACGCAATAAAAAATTATATAAATATACATGTATTTTTCGAGTTTTGAAAAGGAAGGGGGAATGAACATCTAGCAGTGGTGAAAGGTGTGCATGGGGCAAAAAAATGTTGAAAACCTTTGTTGTAGAACTTCATGTCGTATCCACGAAGTAGCAACAATGTGCTAACGTTGAAGCAAATCCATCCGGGGTATAGAATTCGAGTGTCTTGTACCTTTCTTCCCTCACTACTACCCATTCAAGGCGATTTTTATATTAACAGATTTCAGATGACCTCAATCTGCAATAGACACTAGAGTCGTAAACATCCATTCTTGTCCTGCATGCGAAACGTGCATTGATAATTACAGTAGCATTACTTTTACATTGATAATAAGAGTAGGCGATACTTTACGTGAACATGTTTGTCCTCACTATTTTGGTAACATTAAGTAATGAGAAAAATATCCTTCAAAATATCAAAAAGGATTTTTTAGCTGCACCACGATTCCATGGTATATTCGGTCATCGGAAATATATTGGTGGCTCCTTTCCGTAATACCTAACGACCTTTCTATGGTGCCCCACTTTTCTTGATGCCCCTAATAATGTTCCTTAAACTGTTTAACGGTTAATCCAGCCCTGATCGCGTGGTAGTCTTAAATCAAAACTAAGCTGCTTTGTGACATGTCTCTCCCATTTTGCAAATTCTTTTCACCACTTCGACCTTATTTGGTGATTTTACTTCGTTTAGGTTCGTTTGAAGCTAATTAAGCTAGCTTCTTTCGTTCGATTCAGTTTCGCTTGGCTTGACTTGGACCATACCGTTGCCACAGTGTGTACATAATTTCTGGAGTAGTTCTTGAACTGCAGAAACGTTGCCACAGTGCGTAATTGATGTCTGGAGTAGTTCTTGAGCTGGAGGAGCGTTGTCACAGTGCGTACGTGATTTCTGGAGTAATTCTTGAGCTATAGGAGCGTTGCGGGACCGTTGCCACAGTGCGTACTTGATTTCTGGAGTAGTTCTTCAGCTGCAAGAGCGTTGCCACAGTGCGTACGTGATTTCTAGAACAGTTCTTGAGCTGCATGAGCGTTGCCACAGTGCGTACTTGATTTCTGGAGTAATTCTTGAGCTATAGGAGCGTTGCGGGATCGTTGCCACAGTGCATATTTGATTTCTGGAGTAGTTCTTGAGCCATTGAGGGACCGTTGCCACAGTGCGTAATTGATTTCTGGTAGTTTTTAAGCTGCAGGAGCATTGCCAAAGTGTGTAATTGATGCTGTAACGATTTATTTCGGTTTAAAAAATTCATTCTGAAGTATTTTGACAAAATTTACTGAATGTTGATCCCAATAGGGTCGCAACTTCGTCAGTTCGATAATAATATCCGAATGATAATACTAACTCACATTAAGCGGTGCCTACTGTATAAGAATCGAGCGGCATTAATAAAATTAAGTCTACCTGTCTGAAAGGAAACCAGTCGCGCATGCGCGGTGAAGTGGGGAAAAGTGGTTTTATCTTGAAAGTTTTCTTTGTTTTACCTTTGCACTATACATAACCATCTGCACATTATTAGCTTTGGAAGATAATGAAATGCGCTACGTTGTGTTCTACTTTCGGAGACCGTATACAAAATCTGTATTTACACACATGCGAAAGAATAAATAAACAACGTTTATGTAGAGCGCTAGGTTTATAGCATTACAAAGGGTGAACTAATTTGTGCAAGACAAAAATTCGGTTAATTTCTCTTGTTTTTTAGCATACATAAACGAAATGCATTCGGAAAAATATAATTTTATTTTAATAAAAAATGTAAACATTTGGGGACTTTATTGATAAACAACATGAATTTAAGAACCAGATTTCTTCATTTAAATGCGCGTAAAGCATATAAATATAGTATCCCAATAACATTATTTCTATTTAATACGTTAAATAACACCATTACAAGATTATAAGACATATTTTCCATAAAAAGGAGTTCGATGTTAAGATGCTGAGGAAGGCAAATTCAGAAGTGAGGGTATTTTGCAAAAAGAAAACGCTCTCATTTAAATGGCATATAAGAAGAATGGCATATAAGAAGAAACTATCTGTCTTTCAGACAGATAGTTAGTTTTCATTATTAAATATTATATCTTATATCAGAAAAGCAGAATGTATGTGGCATGGATGCAAACAGTTGATTAGTGTTCACGTTCATACAGCGTTAAATGTTGCCATACTTCCTTTTGTATTTGCTATATTAGTTATACTTGGCATGTAAATTGATGAAAGTATCCGAATGATTTGCTCCTCGTTATATTTGTTCACCTGTAAAAATTGGTACTGCTTGGAACTGTAATACAGGTCCCAAATTTTTGCTTATTTTTTTGCTCCTCTGGTATATTTATTCACAAAATTTATACAGCTGCTAACACACAAAAATACTAATTCAGTGTATTGAAATACTAATTCAGTATTACATTTGAAAATATCAAAATATTTAATTATTTTTTGTTTTGAAGCTGCGGGTGGCAACGATTTGTAAAGCAATTTAAAATGGAATCCTAAGTTTAAAACTTTTATTTTGGAAAAGAGGCAAGATATTACTTATATATTTAAAATTTTAAATTTCAAAATTCCATTCACGCAGTTTGTAGAATGCGATAAGCTGTATTATTATGATCTAATTTTATGATTTGCATTCTGCGAACCGTTTGGATGAGAGTTTAAAAATATAATGAGATGAATAAGTTTTAAAATATGAGTTGTCTACTTTATTTACTATATGCTTTAATTATTATTTATTGTGTGGTTATTTTTTCCAGCGTTAGCAGTGACATCAGCATTCGGTTACTATGACTCAGAAAGGGAAAAGAATAAATGGTAATGAAAAAAGAAGGATGAAGAGAAAAAAGTATGTGTGGCATGGGCGCACTCAGCTTATCAATGTTTTGCGTTCACAAATTATGTTTTTGAAAATGAGGGTAATCAAAAATAATCTGACAGAGATCATTAAGCAGTCAAAAAAATATTTCTCTCCGTGCCCTCGACGAGTTATTTTCAGTATTCACACATCAAAAAAATTATTCGTGATAGATCATTAGGGATTGAAAACATGTGTTGAACATTGTACAGTACACAGAACATAGGTTGATCATTTTAATTTCATTACTCGATTCGTTAGAGAATTGGATGCTTATTAATATATTCAAAAGTTATGGGTCCTTTCATAAACATATTAATAAGAGTTATAAAATTGAAGTGGAATAAGTTTTGTTAATTTTTTTAAGCTAACCTTTATTTTGTGATACTTTTCTGCTTAGTAAAAAAATATTACATAGATTATTTTTTTAAACTTTAAAATCTTATTCCATTACGTATACTTTCCAGCGATAATTTATAGCATAAAATCATATCCAAATCTCATTTCAGTAACTCCATTTTCAATCACTGTCGTTAAGAATTATATGGGTTATTCCTAAAAGTGAAACAAATAGTTATGAAATAAGTATTAAGACAATGAAATGCACAGATTTCTATCTTTGCATTTTTAGATATCAATAAAAATATTTAGATTTCAATTGCAGATTAAGTTTGGAGGAACAGCAACTTACAATATATACCACACAATATATGCATTTTTCATCTTCAAATAAACGTGTTTCCTGATCTGACGGAACTTTCATTTTATTTGCTACACAGTTTTTCAAACTTTCTCTTCCTACAGTCAGTTAAAATGTGCGTGGCGATGAACGTGTTCAGTTACGAAGGTGCTTCGCCCTGAATTTCTACAAATGCCCTCGCTTGTTAACAAACGTGTGCCGGCCCATTTGCAACCACATGCCGTCGCAGCTGTTATGTCAGTGGAAACCATCTGTCGGTGCTGTCTACGTGGATAATAATCTGGGGCAATGCGTGCCTCATACAGAGGGTCCACATAAATCAGCAAAACGCCAAAAATCATGTTGTTAATTTTTCTGTACATATATTGAAAGAAGAAATAGGTTATATATTGTTACAAAACCGCTGGTTATAGATGTATCTTCGAAACCATTGGCGTTGCTTCTAGTTGAAAAATTTCATTGAATTGCGGGTAAAAATAAGATTTATCGCTTTCAAATCTGCAGCCTGATTTCGGAATCTAATATTAAAAATGCGCATTCACACACACACGTAAACACAAACAAATAAAAAGAGAGAGAGAGAGAAAGAAATTTGAAAGGCTTCAGATTTTAACGGCGCGCCGAAGGATTTGTTAAAAGTTTTTTATGCTCTTGCTGAACATTTCAGGTTACCAATGTGCTTTTGAATTCACTCCTACTAACACATTTGTTTCTAGCTTTATTATTAAGAGTCGCTTTCTTTGCATTTACGCTACATGCAATTCAACAGTAAAATCATAAAATGTTTAAAAAGAGCATAGCAGTATATGTTTAAAATTCCCGATGGCATACATTTTTCTATTTTTTTTCAGTCTTTTCTCAGTTCATCTTATCAATGTTTAACTTTCTTAGTTTATTACTAACTTTTGTGTGGTTAACTTCATATATTAAATATCACGTTCATCGTACGTACGCCACATACAGTGTCTCACAAAAGTGATGGGACACTTATGCTTTACAAAAGGAAACTGTAATAAAATAAATTAAAAAAAATATGTAAAACTTTTTTGTGGGTGTGTTTCATACTTAAATTTAGTAACAATTATTACATAACATACATTTTCTCAAAATATTACAATATTAATTTAATAAAAATAGAATTGTTTAGAACGGAGCAAAAAATGGCTCACACAAGTGATGGGACACTTTTACTTTTCCATCAAATATTTATCCAAAAATTTTACTTTTTAAAAGGTTTTTATACTTTGTTGGATTTCCTTTTACATTTAAAACATGATTTAATCGTCTTGGGATGGATTCGACTAATTTTTTTGTCATTTCTGGAGTGATTTTTCCCCATTCTTCTTGAAGCAACGATTTTAATTGTTGTTTTGAAGAAATGGTGTGTTTGCGAGTTCTTGATTCCAATTCTTGCCAAATATTCTCTATGGGATTTAAGTCTGGAGGTTGTGGTGGTGTTTTTATTATTTTAGAACAGTTATACAGCAGCCAGAGCCTAACGTTCAAAGCGGTGTGCTTGGGGTCATTGTCCTGGTAGAATTTAAAATCGTTATGAAGGTGCAATTTTCGTGCTGAAGATTTCAAATTTTGATTTAATATGCCAATATACTTGTACTGATCCATTATACTATCAATAAAAACATGATTACCAACTCCAGTGGACGACATGCATCTCCAAACCATAACTCCTCTCCACCATGTTTTACTGTTGGCACCAAGGTCTGTTTGCGAAATTCTTCCCTGGGTTTTCTCTACACCAAGATTCTACCGTCAGAAACAAATATATTAATTTACTTTCATCAGCAAATATAACTTCATTCCGGTAATCAGAATTCTTATTTATGTTGGATTTTGCGAGAGCCAGTCTGAGTTTTCTATTCTTTTCACTTACGAAGAAATTTTTCCTGGCTGCTCTACCGTGATATCCAGTAGATCGAATTACTCTTCTAATAGTCTCAGGATTAACAATTGCTCCATATAATGCTTGTAAATCAGCAGCAACTTTAGGAGCACTCATTCTTGGATTTTTTTTAATATTTCGAACGATAATTCACTTTATTCCATTGGATAGCTTTGATGGTCGGCCAGCTCTTCTTTTATCCTGAATCATATGATTCTTTTTATATCGTTTAATGATATTGAAAACTGTTGAATGACTCAAGTTAACTGTTTCAGCAATTTCTCTAATATATTTTCCACGTTCAATATGCAAAAAAATAACTAATTTTCGAATTTCAGGCAAAGTTTCTTTTCGTTTAGCATTCATGGCTGCACAGAACTAAAAAACACAAAAATTCCAAAACAAACTGGAGAGAAATAATGCAGACGATTTTATAAATTATTGCCAATTGCTTTTGAGTAAAAATAAAAACCCCCAAAAATATTTTTATTGCTTACATCAGACGATTTTTATTGCATAGTCTAATGGTGTCCCATCACTTATGTGAGCCATTTTTTGCTCCGTTCTAAACAATTGTATTTTTATTAAATTAATATTTTAATATTTTGAGAAAATTTATGTGATGTAATAATTGTTACTAAATTTAAGTATGAAACACATCCACAAAAAATTTTTACATTTTTTTAAAATTTATTTTATTACAGTTTTCTTTTGTAAAGCATAAGTGTTCCATCACTTTTGTGAGACACTGTAAAACTCAACAGAAGAATCCCAAAATATTTAAAACAGTATAATCATTAGAATTCCCGACAAGTGTTAGATACGATATTCTTGTATATTAGCTATATTATTTTCGTAATCAGCTGCCTAAAATAGTTATCGTAGAAAAGAAAAAAAGTGTGTAATGATTTTAGTGATTCCAACTAGTGTAACTTATTTGACATTTTTGGTAAGATTTCTCATGATTTTAATTCTTTTTCAAAAACATATTCTTCAATCTACAGCTTGTTTTTACTTTCGAAAGAAGAATAAATTTAAAAGAAGCAGACGATATTACTCTTTTCAAATAAAGCTGTTGCCACACATTTTTACGCCAAAACATTTGCTTTTTTAAAAATTCTTTACCGAAATCTTTTAAAATATCTCTATTTCTATCGTATTATTAACATATATTATCAGGTATCTATTTCCTCAAAGTCCTTCACCTTAAAGTAAAGGAGAAAAATGAATATTTTGGATGATGATAAAGCCACGACGCATGACTGGGAAAATTTAATCCTTCTAGTAATTCAGTATGCGACCTAACTGACACAATAACAATATTTTACATTTGGCTTTTAAAGCTACTATTATTAGTCCAAAGGGGCAATTTGTCTAAAAGGGCTGTTAATTTCATTTTGGCATTTTGTGTCAGCCACTATAAAACGGCTTTTCAGTTTTAAAATTGGTGCCACCAAATATTAGAGCCTCGCATTATATGTAAAGAAGTTAAATAATGAAGAATCTGCATGAATGTATGCATATTTTTCGCATTATGACAAACGACGGTACATAGGGACATCAAATTTTGAATAACGTAGTCCTCCACTCGAATATGGGCATCTGGAAGCCCAAATTTGAAATTTCGAATTTGTTTTATTATCGATTTCATATTTTGTAAAACTTTAACGAATTTTTGATTAACAAAGTCAACGATTTAAAAGCAAGCAATGGCAACACTGTACGAAAAAATAAAGAGAAAAATTTATCAGCAGTGTACGAGACTGTGTATCGGAAATCCTAAAGATATGCTCTTTTTAATTATTTTGTGGTATTGCTGTTGAATTGAACTTTATGGTTAAGTGCAAAGAATATGCTATTTAATAAATAAATGTAACACACAAAACGTTAAAATAAACGCCCAAAATCTGAAAACTTTTTTTTTAATGATTTCGGTCGTAATAGTATATAGAGTATTTTACATTTTGCCCAAACTACTGAATTAATAACATTATATTTCGGGCAAAAACCTTAACAGCAAAGAAGAATATGCATTTTTTTTCATCTTTAAATTTTTTTAAAAATACATAACCATCTTTCTTTTTCATAGACCGTGCATTTTATAATTGAAGACTGGAAGAAGAAAACACAATTTCCGTACATATTCCACATTTGCCCTTCAGGTTCTTCTGAAAGTTCTGGAGAGCGATACAGCACAAACTATTATTAAATAAGGCAGTTTCTGAGCAGAGATTTCTCACAATCAATCAATGCCTACGGAAGAAGCAGTTGATCAAACGCTGTAATTAAAAATGGAACGTATGTTGTTGTCGACGGTTTAGGCATGTGCAGTGACTTCATGCGTGCAATAGTATGCATCAGTTTGATGAATGGATCTATGCTATTTGCTTAAAAAGGCCTCAAAACGAAAAGTTTGTTTATCATTTACGTGTGCCCTTAAACTCGAAAGATGGACTGTTGGAAACAGCTCAATGCACTTTCTCACATAGTCGAAAAACTGTCAAAGAATTGTACGGAAACACGAAATTTGCACTGTTAATTTTCCCTCTATTGCTTATGCAACTTTTATGCACATACATATATATATATATATATATATATATTGAGGATACAAAAAATATTGCTCTCACAGCTATTGTGATGACCTCAAAATTCTGTTGTCATTCCTTTCTTTCCATCAATTAGCTATAAAATTGCAAGCATTTTATAGAAATATAACTTTCGGGTCGTCTGTTCTCCTGTCAATAAAATTTCGAGTTCCATAGTTAAGGACCAGATGCCGGATATGAATTCTTGGGGCATTTACAGGATTCGTAACCAGTGTGGTTTAATTTGCATTGGTCAAACTAAGAGAGCTTAAAATTTCGCGTTAACGGACATGAGGCATATATTAGGAAAAAGGAAACATAGAAGTCCTCTATTGCCCAACACTGTTGGTCCGAAAATCACACTTTAAATTTTTGTGCAGCCAAAAGTGTTCAAAAAACATCTTCCATTGGTGAATTAGATTTTCTAGAGGCGTTTCACATTCAAAAAAGTCTTTCTGTTCTAGATAATGACCCTAATTCCAGTCCATATTAACCTTCAGCTTTTAAGGAAACTATGTTTTAGTCTCCGTGTTTCATCAATAGATGGCGCCAGTAGCTTAGCTCCTGTCCAGCCATTCTTATCTTATCTTATCTTATTCATTTGCGCTTTGACAGCTGAGGATGATGGTTCTGTAAAAATCATCGAAACTAGTCCTGTGAAAATTTGCAAATACTCTTTTTTGGAAATTTTGTTGTTGATTTTAGAGTTTGATTTCTAAATTAATTACCGGTAGTTTATGCATTTGTTATTTGTTACCATAAACGTATCCTCTTTAAATTAAATTGCTAGCATAATTTTTCTCTCTCAGTTTTCTTATGATAATCTTCGTAAAAAAAGTTTAAAAAAAAGAAGGGGAATATGCGAGTACTGTTGTGATTAATTTCGCTTGTCTGATTTGAGAACAAGCCTTTGAAATTCGTCGTGGCAAGGAGACAAGATTGCGCCTTCATTGGCAAAACCAGCCTTGGGCATCATACAGGGGACTTTGTTTAGTTCCGACCCAATTTTGAAGGATAGCGGAGACAGGTCCAAGAGTCTCCTTCTTCCCTAACATCATTCTCTCAAAAGATCTTTCGGCTCCTCACACATTTTGAGTGCCTCTACTCCGCACAGACATCATACACTTACAAGCATCCATGCCTTCTCCGAGATTCGAAGCCGGGTCCTTCAGTACGGCAGTAAGAGTATGCGAGTATATAACTACGCATGCATATTATATCTGTAAAATTAAACAAACTTTTGGAAAATCATGCTTTTTACTTATTTCGATGAATTCCATAAAAAGAAAACAAAGTCAAATATCTTTTAAGTTTGTTTCTGGAATTTTTTGAAGCATAATAAAAAAGTGCCTGGTTATCAGGAGGAAAAAAAAAGATGAGTCGTAATACTTTTATATTTGAAATTTGTATTTCCATTTCCTTTTTATTTTATTTTATTTTACTGCGCAAATAAATTCAGTCGAAGGAATTTTTGTGGTTGTTGCTTTTGTTAAGGAGGAGATGGCAACAAAATTGCATAGTCACGTTCCATCATGGAGTTGAAACATTTCTTCTTCATGCCAAACGGTTATTTTTTACCCTTCGTGACTAGGCTATTAAAAACAAAAGGGAAAAAAAAACCCTCTTCATACAGACAAAGGAGAATTAATTAGAATAAGTTAAGCAATTCTTAACGCCACGCTTTTCTTCGTGAAAACAGGTGCAAAATTTCAAAAATGCGAGTAATAATGCAATTAATTACATAAATGAGAATTACAAGCAGTTTAAAATCTGAATAAGTAAACAAGAAATATTTCTTCTCTCCCTCACTTCTACCCTCCCCATTTTTTTTTTGTACAAAAAAATTCTACAGAAAGCTTTTTTTTTTTTTTTTTTTTTTTTTTTTTTT
>KK115469.1:55348-69882 GCA_000611955.2 Stegodyphus mimosarum
ATTAACAAACTCAAAGATTTCAAAGCCAGAAATACCAACGTTGTACAGAAAAACATTATTTTGCGATATTGCTGTTGAACTGAATTTTATGGTTTAAGTGCGAAGAACATGGTATTATAAAGATATACTCAATTTAAAATTATTTTGCGATACTGCTGTTGAACTGAATTTTATGGTTTAAGTGCGAAGAACATGGTATTTAACAAATAAAGGTAACACACAAAATGTTAAATAAACGCCCCTTTGGACGTAATTAAAATCTGAAACCTTTCAGATTTTTTTCATTTTTATTTATTTATTTATTGTGTGTGTTTATTTTAAAATTTCTTTTATTGACCTAAGTAGGAATTTAAATTTTTTTTTATATTACTTGTTTCAACCCTGTTTGAAAACATTCCTTTCTTTAGGCAGATATCGCTCATGTGGTTTGGCATAACTTAAACGTAACCAAGGATTTTGCAAATAGAATATGGTTTCCGGAGAGCTGAAAATCCTATCAGTAAAATATTTAATATGGTTTCGGTTAAATATGATCTAGCAAAATACGCAGACTTGTATTTGCAATTAATAACTTTTTAGTATTATCTACAAAGTTAACAACAAATGCTATTTTACTTAGTAAAGAGGATTAGTTGTTTAAGGAAGCGATTTTTGCTTTATATTTTTTTTTCCTAATGTGACTGAAACTTTTTCGTATTTCCTCAGCGATATGTGTTGAAAACAGTCTAAGTTAGTGAAAGAGTCAGTAAATTCGTTTTCTTACAACTCAATCAATTTTGCAAGGCATGGAGCTTTTCGCTGTAAGGCAACTGTAAAGGCATGGAGATTTAACTTATGAAAACAGTACGAATATTTTAATCTAAAAGAAACGTATGAAAAGTTTAACTTTATATTTAAAAATTCCTTCAGTTTGAACTGTTTTCCATTACTTTCGATTGGACTGGATTATTTGCAATACGGCCAAGCACACAAAGGTTATTTTCTAAGGGGGGTGTCTTTGTGGAGAACTTTCCAAGGAAATTGGTTTGTATTCACGTTACACATGGGAAAACCCACTAAAACGGAGTGCCTCACAACCACTTCGTTTGCCAAGATTTGACCCAGGGTCGAGGTAAAGTGTGCAGCGATTTCATGGCTTTGCCACTAATTATAAAATTAAAAATAATCACAACTTAGTTAGACTTTGTTATCTTCGAAAAACACTGAAAGACATGTTTTAATTTTAACTAATCAGTTACATTTTCTTTTCCGCCATCGTTTTTCTGAGTTGCAGTAATTTTCTAAACACGAATCTTTTCATTTGTACTCCCCCCCCACACACACAAAAGAAATTAACTGGAAATGTAAAGCCTGATGAATTCTTTCGTGTGTTTCATATCAGAAAGACAGACATTGTTATTATAATCATCAGTCTTTCAGATTTTTCTTCAGTGTGACTTCTGGTCTTGTACTGTCATCACATTCCACAAATTCCTGACGCCACAATCGGCACGAAACAGTTAATATCGTGACTAATCGGATCATGCACATTTGCTGATGCCCAGTATGTTTATCTGCTCTGCTAGATTACAGAATTGAAACCATAAGCCACTACTGAACACAATAAAGGAAAATGAGGTGCAGTTAAATCTCAGTCCACGATCACAATCTTCGCTCCTGAAAGCTTTTTGTGAACAGAAATGTTCGTAAATTGAAACGATTTTCCTCCATTGGAATTAATCTATTTTATATTAAATTACCCCCTCAGTATGAGTCCAGAAATGAATTAATCTATTTTATATTAATTCCTTCAATGGTAATTTGTACTCAAATTCATAACCCAAAATCGATGCACGCATATATCCATTATCCATTTAACTCACGACGTTAGAATTTCATTCATACGTCGTTCAACGTTCATTCATCAACATTGAATGCTCGTTGGCATCAGCTTTGGCCAGAAATAATCAGCAGTGTCAAAGAATATCCATCGACTGAAGATGAAGCCAAAAGTATCATACAAATAGCAAAGGCAACTGCCGACGAAGAATTTTCAGATATGGAAGAAAGAGAAGTTAAAGAATAAATAGAGAAATGGCGCATGACGAACTGCATGGTGTTATACCACCAGCCGAAAGTGAAAGCTACTTTTAACTTACAAGAAGCAGTTTTAACTATAAAGCACATTTAACTTACAAGAAGTTAATGGAATTGTTAAGAAAGGCTAACGAAAGACTGTCTGATTTTGCTCTGGAAATTGACCCAAATGAAGAAAGAAGAGAATATTTAATGATGGGCATTCAGTAATTCTGCCAGTAACTGTGGCCCTTACTCCGAATGGAGCACAGTTATTCAATGCCTAATGAACCGATATGCCGATTAATACGTTGAATGGTACGTGCATTGTTTTATGACATAACCCACGCATTCAATAAAGGTCTTACGATTCTTCTTTCGCTCCCATGAAATTTAAGTTTTATTATTATTTCCTTTTAATGGAAATATCTTACACCCTAATTATACTAAGTTATACCTCAAAGGCGAGTAGCAACGGAAACAAAACTTTGAATGGCAATCGCAAAGTCTACGGCTCGCTAAGAAAAGAGGAAAATTCCGCGGGAAATAATTTTCAGATGACTATCAACTATCTCTGATTGAACCAGCAACGCCTAATCATGTCTTAATAGCTCTGGTAGTGAAAAGCAAACGGCAAAGGCATAAATAGTTTCTTGAATCGTAGAATGGAAAGTTCTGAGGGTGTCCCCAGGCTGATCGTGTCCCAACCTGCTGAAATCAAACACGTCCCAGATGAAAATCTCTGATTAGCAGGAGATTTAAAAAGAAAGTGCTCACGCTCAGAGAACGTGCAACAACCTGGTTTCTGCCCCTGCCTGTCTCGTGTTTCGAGCGAAGTTCGCGACCAGAGCAGCTCCAATGTCGCGAAGAATGTTTCGTGGCTGGAAAAGAAACACATTCGTTAAGAACGTAGAGTATTCCACTTTGCCACCCCCTCGCATTTCAGTGAGTTCATTGGCACTCGGTCAATTTCTCAGTTAAATAAGCACTAAGGGTGTAGTATATATAAAATTTATTCACGCCTTTTCGTATCAGAACTGAATCGTGCCACTATTTTGAAATACCTGAATCTTGCCTCAAATGGTTACCTCGATTACAGGAGCATTCTTCTTGCACGTGAATATTCTTTGAGCTGAAGAGTTAACTGTCAGTAAAATTTTGAACGTAGATCTATCCTATTAATTTAGATGTCAAACAACAAAAATCAGGGTTATATTTTTCAAATTTTCACAGGACTAGTTTCGATGGTTTTACCGAACCACCATCCTCAGCTGCAAAAGCGCAAATGAATGATTTAATTCATAAATATATTTTATAGAAGTCGCGTACGACCTTGAAGTTTCGTTAAGTTGGAATGGTAAAATCACGAAACTTTCAAGCAGTCGCGGCTATGTGAAACCAGTTGTTAACTGTGCAAATAAAACGTTTGCACAATTATAAATCTCGATTGAAACCAATAGAATTTCACAGAATTTATCTGTTTTGTATAAAGAATTACTGGCGTATCAACAAATTAAGATTTAAGGCACCGAAACGAACCAAAAAAAAAGATATTCATTGTTTCTCAATATATGAATTTTAAGGCATAATTTATGGCGAGGAAATTCTACGACATTTAGAAGTGAAAAGCAACTTATCTTTTTCAGAAGAAAAAGAGGTACTTGTTCTGCTTCGTAACACTGGGAGCAATATTCATCACGAGGATTAAAATTAAACAAAAAAATAAAATCTGAAAGGTTCACATTTCAACGGTCCTCCAAAAAAACTCTTTTAAAGTTTAACATGGTTTATCAGTATAGATTATCGACAGAGATGGCCGAGGTGGAAATAACGAAACATTTTACAAGATGTTAGACGAATATACATTTAGACATGGGAATGTTATGTACCTTCCGTATATTTAAAACGTGAAAAAATATGTAATGTAATTCGATAAAAATATTCAGTGTTTTTAATTAGATATATCACAAATTAAATGCATTTTTATTTTAAACCAATGCAACTAAAAGTAAAAATAATACTATTTTAAAGAACTGCCTCTATTGCTTTTAAATGTAAGAAACGGATTAACTTTGAAAGATAAATAACTTAACATTTTACACTATATGACGGAGTCGAATGAAAAATAAAGCAGCGCATTTACAGTGAATCAGTGCAAAACTGAGTTCCAGACTAACAGCCCTTTAAGGCTAAAAAAAACGTTAAAATTGCTCATGCAAATTAAGGAATTCAAATAAAGTGATCTTTTAAATGTAAAATTATTAGTAAAGAAACCACTTAGTTAGCATATCTAATTAATTCCATTCACGAACTTTTTCATTTTAATATGCTTTATTTTTTGTTTTGTCGATGCCATTAAAGTTGCTTACTAAACAGAAATTTAATTAATAAAACTCCATTTTGGACTATCCAAAAAACAGCTGCCTGTATTGAATGGATTACCAAAAAAAAAAAAAATCTCGCCTAACCTAATGGCTTTCACAAGGATCGCATTCCAGATACATATTAGTTTGATGTTTCTGGATGACTGCATTCAAAAGTAGGTCTTAACCAATTCAAACAAAATAAAGAAAGTGATACATTTGAAATGTATCCTACTTAAATGATATTAGACGTAATATAATAAAAAAGGGGGGCAAGCGGAGAAAAAAGGGAAGAATACACGTGGAATTTTGATATGTGACAAATAAACGTCATAAATATTTGTTACCTATGAATTTTAGTTTCATAAATTCAACATGAAGTGTTATAACCAGCGTAAGACTGAACTAAGTTCTCGAAAATTTCCGCCAGACATAACTGCTCAAGCTGAATACCAGAGTCTCATTAATTGAAAAGAAAAAGATGAGGAATGAAAAGGTTCTCGTGTAATTAAAACAATTTAGCTTTGGAAATATTCCAAGTTTCACCGAAATCTAAATAAATACCGTATTTACAGTGAAAAATAAAAGAACATTTTGCAGTTCTTAGCGCTAAAATTAAATTTTAATTTCCCAATCACTTTCATAATAGCTTTAATTTATTTAGTAAATGAAATACTAAACTACGCATCTGAAACTTAAGACGATGGACCATGTAGAGACCATTAAGCATTTTGCTGCGGAATAGGAGACGTGAAACACGTACAACGCCCTCGCCGGAATTCGAACTCTGGACCTTACGACCGTGATAACAGATTTCGAAACTTAAAGCAAGTTTCAAATTTGAACCCCGTTTTTTTTTACCACTTACTTCATTGAATCTTAATTTTTGTTCTTTTATCAATTTTCACCTAAAATAAGTATACCTCAGTTGCTCCACTCTTGACACATCTCTGAATCCCATCCTAAACCTTATATAAAGCTAAAGAGTTAAAAATCTTTATTTAAAATCAATCATCTTATAACACCAATTTCGCGTTATTTCATTTTATTGTAATAAATATGCTCTGTGGTTATGAGTCATACCAGATATACACTCAATTTATGTGAACATGAATATTTGAAGAAGCGACAGATTATATATAAGCAATATTTGGATCACAGATTTCATTACTATAGTAATCAAATGATTCCATGCTCATCACGATTTTATGGACATTCCACTCACAGATATGAAATCTGATGGGAAAATGTTAACACATCCTCTGACACAAAGGCTCTTTCGCTGTACATTTCGTGTTTTTTAATTCATTTCCAAATGTCAATGACTGACAACAGAGTATTTATATTAATTTCGCGATGCATGAAATGCCATTTGTTTGACAAACATATGTTAATTTTCTTATAATAATGCATTCTTATTTATATTTCACTCCCTTTTTAATCTTCATTTTCCTGCAGGGCCAGATTAAGACATTTCTAAGATCTAATTAGTTAAAAGATTTTGGTGCCCCCCTCCACATACATTTAAAATAAATGCCTGTCTTTCTCCAGTTCCTTCTCTCTCGGTCTTTGTTTAGCTGTAACGTACATTCCATGCTAAAACCGGAAATGAGAAATTTTTGGGGTGCCTCCCTTACCCAGAGCCTCTAAACAGTGGTGCCTCCTTTCCTTCATGTCTTAAGCACGTGCTTATTTTGCTTAAAAGAGAATCCAGCTCTGTTCTCCTACAAATGCGACTGTTGATGAAATAACTAGAGATAGCGGTAAAAGGTCCACAAAACCATTGAATTTCACAGTAATTTCCTACAGTCTTTTTGCTTTAGAAAGTTTAGTTAGTCATTCCTTCAGTTTTCAATATAATCACCACTGGTCAGACTATTTCCTGAAAGAAAAAACCAACTATTTGTAACATTCTCGAAAATTACCATTCTTCAGTATTTCAGTCGTCCAAGGATTGGCCTAATGAGGCTAGAGTGGTGTCTATAGCCTAGTTTACGACATGGAATCTTGATTTTCGAAAAAGCCAAAAATCATCTGGTGCCAGATCAGAAGAACAAACAGAAACTTAAAGTGGTTGATTCCCAAGGCATCACTGGACATAATTACTTTGGTGAGCATCAGCAACAATAAATTCATTTTCTCAAGAAATACACGGACAATGGGGACAGTTATGTTGAAACATTTTGAATTACTAAGCTCTGAAAGGAAAAAAAGTACCAGGTATTTAAATTATTACTGCAAAAATAAAAGAAATTTTTCACATCGCCACATCCATAAAACCTTTTATGGTACATTTCTCGCATACTCTGCATTTCTTAAAAATTCTTCTCCTTTAACTTAATTGATCTTCATCAACGAACTTGCTTTTAGCAGCAAGCACAGCATTCTAAGAAACGTCGAACTGAAAAGCTGTCAGTATTATTTTATTGTTTATTATTTTAATTAGTAATTACTAGCAAAATAACTCTTGTGCAGTAACATGAACTTGGATACTACTGCAAACATACTTCATATTATTAACAAAAGAAGGGAAACTTTTAAACAATAATTGTAAAGTGAAAGAATTAACGCTTCAGGAACTCTTTTACGTTTTTTTAACTCACACTCGTAGCTTAATATTGATTAGACCCAATTAAATACTCAAGTCTGGAAATAATTTAATTATCCCGCATTCGGATCAAAGATTTAGAGCCACCAGAAGGCTGGCACCTATTTTAGTAAGTTGACATGATAATTATAATGTACTCCACGAAACGAAAATGTAAAGCAAATTATTGTTTACTACTCATCTTCATATTTACAATTCAGCGTTTATTATTAAATTGTCAATAAAGTTTGAGCCCCATATATAGATAAAAAAAAGTTTTCCGTACAGTTTAGTCCTTCTTTCGAAAGATGCATAATACGAGCAATGAAAGAAAGATAGAGTTAAATTGTACAATTAAATCTCAAGTTTCATTGTAATTAAAATAAAAATAATAAAATTCCGCCTTCAAACATATGTGATTATTTGATCACATCTTTCACTAATTAAATGAAACACAACCACGGCATCAGAAGAGCGTGCATTCGAACTACAATTGGTTAAACACGAACTACTGAAATGAGATTGCAGGAAAATGAAACGTCGTGCTATCGATTCAGAACTTACGACAGTCTGATTTAATGCTGCCGAAATATCCCGGATGGAACAAAAGACATGTTTGTCTTTTCGGAATTTTTTATTCAAATTTGACAATGTAATAATAGATAAAACTTCTTACGAACAAAGTTACATTTTAATATCTAGAAAATTCTCCGCATCCGTTCATTACCAAATCCAAAATCGTTCTAAATTCCTTTCAGCTTTTCCTGTTTACACGCACCCCTTAAATAACACAGGGGTCAGTCTAAATCTCAAGTTTGAAATCTTCCTTTCCAGTCATTAGATTCTATTCTCTGGAAGAGCATCTAGCAGTTGGACAAAGGGTTTATTTCTCTTCTGATGGGAAAAGAAACTCTTTAAGTGTAAATATATGCTGTAATGTTAAAGGAAATCTATCAGATCCATGATTGGACTGACTTATTTGATCATGGCAAAGCACTCGATGGCCAATTGCAAAGAAGATGGATGCCTTCTTACAGAACTGTCCAGTGAAAAGCGGCTGGTATTCACATGACACACGAGGAAAACCACGAAGACCCAGAAGTTGTCTTTAGTGAAATGGCTCTTGAAGAACAATCTCAAGTTATGTAAAAGTGTATAAATTTGAAAAGGTTTCTATAAATGAAACTATACGAGACAGAAAAAAAAACAACGATGAAACACAGGATGTCTCATTTAGACAATTGCGTTATGAATATGCCATAACTGAATAGCAACATGCAATTTTTCTTATACGCGGATTCAAAAGTTTTTTCTCAATGTCCAGTGTTTTCTGGAGAAACATTTCTAAATGTCAACTCAGACTTCTCAATGCTGAGAAGCATTTATGACTGTTGAGCTTCTGAATGCAAAGCAAATTCTCTCACGTAACACTTCATGATTACGAACTGCTGCTGCGTCCGATAATTCTTTTAACCAAACCCTTACAGGGAAACTACATATAGACTTCTGGCGGATTACGCAATGAATGTTGATTCCTCTTTCAAGCAAAATGAAGTACTCATTTATGAATCTGAATTGACGATGGAAACATCATAGCAAAAACATCACGGAGGAAACAATACAAAAGGTAAACATCACGGCAGGGGGAAGGCATGGAGAATACTTTACAGTTTTAAAACATTGCACTATAAGCATAGCGGCAGAAAATAATAAAAAAAATTGTAATTCCTTAATATCGTTATAATACCGTGGCTAAAAATAAAATAGATTCAAAAATTGCAAAATTATATATTTTATGCTTCTAAAACGCCCAAAATTCTAGGAAACATACTTTTGCGAACGATATTTTATTTTGTAATCATCACAGTAAATCTTCTCTAAGAAGACCACTACCATGCGCTCAAAATAATGCTAGACTCGCAAAAATACGTTTCATAGAATATTGAAGCAACTTAGACGTATAAATTGTACAGTTCTGCGAAGTATTTGTCACTCGATGTTTATAGCTCCTGGACCTTTTACGAAGACGTATGAAAAGTGCAAAATTTTGTCACTGCTTTATTTTCTACCACGAAGTTTTGTATCATGATGTTTTAAAATTGGAAGTTTTCTCCAAAATCAGTAGACGAGCAACGTTAGGCTTTCAAAATTCAGCCTTCGGGTGGAGGACTAGGTGTGTTCAAAATCTGGTAGCTCTAACTGCCAAACATTCAAGCCTTCTGTGGGATTCGTACCTGAGCCCAATGATATGGGCAGGCAGCAGTGATAACCACTTTATACATTAGGGCGACATTCCTAAGCATTATCAAACAGTAGAATGAAATCTTTTTTGTTCCCGAGGTATTTTCACACAAAACTTGTCAGCTATACAAACTATTTCAGTCAGGTTTACTATTGCAAAAGCAAGGAGCCTCAATTTCGTTTTTTCTACTTTCAGTTCTATCTCATGCAGAGAACTTCGCTGACCAGACTCTACATGTGTCAGGCCCGGTGTGCGGAAAAAAGGGAAACGGAAAGAAAGCCCCCGGAAAATAAGGAACAGAAAAAAAAGGAACTATAAAATCTCGCCAAATAATGTCACCAATCGGAGTTGGGAAAGCCTGCCAAATTCTAATTTAACCGGCAGGGTTATAGCGGGCTCTCTTGAGGGAGGTTTTAAGGGTAAGACGTTGAGCTAGCTGCAGCCGAGCAAGGTCATTTCGATAGCAGGTTTTAATATTCTTATCGCAAACTGTGACTAAATTTCATCTACAACGGTTTGTTATAATACTGCTTTTAACGCTCAGTTATGCGACAATGTTTCACCCCTGAACTACAGCTTAAGGCTATAACTACATGGGGTACGAGGGGAACAATCACTAATGAGCATGACCCGCTGGTCAACCCTCTATTTTTACCATCGGACAGGCCAGCAACTCGCGTATCTTCTTTCAATCATCGTCAGAAGATTTCCCTATTCCGCAGGTTCGGTTGTTAGGATAAAACTTTTATCTCCCATCTTGGCGATATTTCTAAGCATCCCTTATTTTTCCCATTGCAAAAAAATGGTGACTTATTTTCCGTTTCCTAATTTTCCGTTCCTTATTTTCCGGGTGACATTTTTTCCTACAACCGTCAGGCCACATGAGGGACTCACTGAAGATCTGGTAAGAACAAGGAAAGCTTCTCCTGCTAAAAGTCAGAATATCAACAAAATATGAGAGCATCATTAACAAAAGTATGCACTGAAATCAGCTGAATGTAGCTCTAATTTTATGACTCTTTTACATCAACTGAACCTAATTTTAAAAAAATCGTGTGCTTATACAAATTTTGCTTAACCGTCAAAATTTTTTTATCTTTTTTACAAATATTATTTCAAAAGACCTTAAGATTTTCAATTATTAATAAATTAAAATAACAAAAGTATCACATCTTCATTCATTTTATTATTTATCATTTGAATTTTCAGTATGTATGCATTATCTATTCATATCTTCATTTCAGGATTACAAAAGGCACGACTGAACCAGGCTGTACATTTCTGTGCGACATTATAAATTTGAAATTAGAGCTACTATTTTAATTTTGAGAGAATTTGGCACAATTTAGGGAAATAAACGTTGCAGATTATTGTAAACGATTGCCAAGGGTTACACAAGTGAATAAAATTTGGGACCACTATGCCAACTTTAATTCATATTATTTTTCCGCTAAATCATTTCATATTACAGTATATCTATATTACTATTCTTTCTTCGGTAATGGCATAACACGGTTCTTTTCATAATAGATTTTCTTCCTTATACTCAGATAAATAGCAGCTTCCTGAAACAATTAATACGTTTACACTGACGATCTCAGCATAAATCACTATAAAACAAAAAGAAAAGTAATTAAATAAAAATAAAACATAACAAAATAAAGTAAACTGCAATCTGATATACTCAAATTACAGTTTAACATCTCATGAAATTTACAGTTTCAAAAAGTAAAAACATATTTAAAATAGGAAAATCATAACAATTTTAAGCATTTGCTACGTAATCTTTGCATGCAGATTCCAGTTAAACCCCCAGAACGATTTTAAGCTAAACATTTACGATTAGAATACTAGTTCCAGGGATTAAACACATAAAATTATATATTTAAAACAAGCTGATCATAATGGTAATCCCAAATGCCAGGAGAGAAATGTGGCTATGATACTGTTTAATCGTAAGTTAACGCCACAATGCATGCGCTTATTTAATAAAGAAAAGATCAAATTATTCAAAATACGGCTGTCATTAAATTCCATTTAATCGTTTACGCACGAGGCTCTTTGCAACACTTGCCTGAAACAGCAATACTTTTTCTTTTGCCAGGACGCCAATTATTTGAAAGCAACAATCACCTCACGAAAGGTGTTTTTCGCAGGTGTTTAAAAATTGATTTTTTTAACAATAATTAGGCTCAACCACTTAGTATGCGTCATCTAGGTTTGAGATTCCCGAGAACCAAACCTGCACACAACTGATGTATAGTACACAAATTACAGTCCGGTAATTTTGCATCAAATCCAAACAGGGTTCAAACAAAAAGCTGAATTTAAAGAAGTAATCAAAACTCAAAAACAGGACTTGAAGTAAACATTCAGAGTTCGAAGGGTTTACGGTATTGGAAAAGAAATATATCGACTTGCTGTTTGCCTTTCGTTAAGCAAAAAAGGTCCTACCCATTCCAACAAGAATTCGAGTGGTAACAGCTGTAGATCGTAAAATGGGAACAGCAGTTGGTCTACATTCAGTAAATGAAAACACAACGATCCCTAGGATGATTACAGAAAAAGAAAAAGGCTCTTCCTGTGTTTCAACGAGCAAAATCGGCGAACAGGAAATATCTTTTGAGGAGGGGGGCCCTTGTAAAAGAGTTCGCCGAATGATGGTGGTTGTTATGTTGGAATGAAGTCAGGGTTGCAAATGTGTGTCCATAAATAAAGAGGGCAGAACACGCATTTTAGGATCATTGTCCTTTTTTGTACTGCTTCAGTGACGTTTCCAGAGGAAGCATATCTACTATTGGAAAGGACAAAATTTGAGTTTAAAAGTGTGTGGAGTTCCCTAAGATTCCTTATTCTGCTACGCCCTACCAGCGGTCAAGTGTTAAAGTCGCCAAACACTGGTAGTTCGACATGGGTTTTACTTCAGGCGAAGGGGTTGCCTGCATAGGCGTTTTCGTGCTTTTCCCCAATGTGTAACATGGATACGAGTCATTTCGCTTAGAAAGTCCTCCACGAAAACGTTCTCTTCTTCGCGTAGATAGCCCTCGCGTGCTTTGTGCTAACCAAATAAACCAAAGTTTTTCTCTCCTACAATCTCCTTCAGATATAAATGAATGGGATAATTACAAAGCCCAGAGCTATGAATTGAAGTAATTAATTACGACGAACCACATTATGGCTATTTGAGATATGAGATGTCTTCATGGATGGCATTTTTAAGGTAAATTGGCTCGCATTCGTGTTACTGAAGAAGAAAACTACAAGGCGTTCATGCAATTAGGTCATTCGCCAAATTTTAAACCTTAAACCGGAGTTGCATTTATGAAGTAACTACGAGAGTCTTTATTGCAAACTTGTCGCACAGAACTATGAGGATCGTTTTCAAATCTATAGATCGAATTAGACTCGAGTGTCTAATTACGGCAAATGAGACCTGCCTAAGGGAAGGGATGCTTTTGTGAAGAATTTCCTCATGAAAATTCATCAGGAGTACGCATGCACATAATATGTTGTATAAATGTACAAGGAATAAACGAATAATTAACTATTACAGCCCAAGACTACTTTAAAAGGTATGCCTTCCTAAGAAGAATTGGGTCATTTGAGAGTGAGTTAAATCACAGCCCACCTCCCTCGTTTTCGAGCTAAGAATCGTACCGAAGACATCTCTGTAATTACGCTATTTTTCATAAGATAAAAATCTGCACACTAAAATCTTAAAATTAGAATTGCTCCCATGCTTAAGTAAAACAGCTCTCCAGTTCCATCCACACAAAGTCTAAACACTAGATATTTTAAGTAAAGCATCCTCATGAATGTTTAGATTAACTTAGCAAAATTATTTCAGTCCAGACAAGGCAAGATAGATAATAGTTAAATAAATAAATTACTGGGTTTTGTTTTACAATTTTTTTTTTTACTAACAAACAATTCCATCTAACTCTAATTTTAAAGAAACTAAGATCTGGTGCGTCTCTCTAAAAAACAAGGGAGAGAAAACAATTTATTTTTACTTGATTTCGTTGGATTCACACACAATTTATTTCTTTTCCCATAATGCCCAACATTTTCGGGGCAAAAACTAAAAGTTTAAAACGGATGCCTGCTTGCAAGCTGATAACGAAGTTTCGATTACAATTCTTTCTTTTCCTATCGTAGTCTGCTTTTGTTTCTAAAGAATGTTTTAATTTTTTATTTCGGCACTGGTGACATTCTTTGTTATAGACGGGGAAAAGTTTCAATTATTTGAATACCGAAGATAACTAACACTTGATTTAATAGTTTATTCAGAGGATAAGCGACATCCGATATGACCGGAAGTCGGTTAAATCGAATATATATTCCAAAAGATAGATATTTTTTAATGCCCCTTCAGTGCGCCATTTTGAAGGAGAAAAAGCATATGCACCGTCTTTTATATATATAGCTAAAAGTATCGCAAAAGAAATGAAAATGATTATTCGGATTCGACTGCAAACATTTTTGTAAAATTAGCTTTTATTAACTAAAAAATTATTAAATATATTCACGAATTAAAGAAAAACTGGGAGAGGGAGAAAAAAACGGAGTTTGACGCATCAAAATGTAAGGTCACCGGTGTTCTGTGTGATATCTAATAAAATATTTGCTTCATTTTACGTTAAAAATGGTACTTATCCTTACATACGTATCTTAAGAAACCAAAAATGGAGAACCTCAGGGCAGCTAAAAATAGTCTAGCGGTAAAGTAGCTAAATACTGGTAGTTCGACATGGAATCGAATTCCGACGAACGGGATGGCTGTATGGTTGGTTTTCCCTATGCGTGAGGTGAATACGACCGCGTTTTCCTTAAAAAGTCGTCTACGAAGGCATCCCTTCCCATAGCTAGAGAGCCCTCGAATTGCTTTGCCTTGTAACGTCTCCTTGCTCTAAAGAACACTTGGTTATGCACCCTCAAAGAAGGGGTACAGAACTCTTTGTTCGCCTCGGCCGGAAGAGGGCAGCGGACTGCCCCCCTGATCGCAGGTGGGAGTAAAAAGGAGGTTGCTATATGGCAGAGATGGGAGCGGACGCTGCTTAGCGCGCTCTACTGCGAAAATATTTTATTTCTTCTAAAATGTAATCTGTACATAGTTGTATAGTAAATATTTAACCTAGAAAAGGTGTTGTTTATTTGAAGAATATACGACTATGCTACAGCCTTAATTAATTCATCCAACCTAACCTAAGACCCTGCCAGCCTGTTCCGCTTTTAGCACCAAAGATGCTATTAGTCTCGATCCTCAATTTTCCGTTGATTCACTTCT
>KK115469.1:98680-141905 GCA_000611955.2 Stegodyphus mimosarum
AGTTCTTCAGCTGTAAAAAGTGTTATTGATAAAAGTTTTTAAAAAATTTCCAAATTTTGGGTTAATTTTTTTGGTCTTTCTAGCATATTTATTCACAAAATTTATACGAGCTATTAACACACAAAAGTACCACACTGCAATATCAAAATGTTTAATTAACTTAGTGTTTGATTTGAAGTTGTGGATGGAAACGATTTGTAAAGCAGTTTTAAATGGAATCCTTAGTTTTAATACTTTTATTTTGGAAAATAGGTACGATGTTATTTTTATATATTTAAAACTCCTAATTTTAACATTCTAATAATGTAATTATTCTAATAATTCTAATAATGTAAGCTATACGATGTTAAAAGATTATTATGTTCTTTGCATTCTCTGAACTATTTTAGTTTTAAGATAGTGCAGCTTTAAGATATATATTTGAGATGAATGAGCTTTGAGGCATGAGTTGCCTACTTTGGTTATTATTTTCGACGTTAGCAATGACATCAGCATCCTGGTTAATATGATTTAGCAAGGTGAAGACGAAAAAATGGTGAACAAAAAGAATATTTGAGACGGGGATGCACTCAGCTGATCAATGCTTACAAGTAACATTTTCGAAAATGAGAGTAATTAAAAAAATAATAATAATAAAAAAATCTGAAAGGTTTCAGATTTTAAATTACGTCCAAAGGGGCGTTTTTTAAACATTTTGTATGTTACTTTTATTTATTCAATATCATGTTTTTCGCATTTAAACCATAAAATTCAGTTAGAGAACAATATCGCAAAATAACTTTAAACTGAGCATATCTTTAGAATTTCCTACACACAGTCTCACGCGCTGCAGATAAAAATGTTTTTTTCTGTACAACGTTGCCACTGCCCGCTTTGAAATCCTCGAGTTTGTTAATCAAAAATTCGTTAAAGTTTTACAAAATATGAAATCGTTAATAAAAGAAATTCCAAATTTCAAATTTGGGCTTCCAGATGCCTATATTTGCTGGAGGATTACGGCATTCAAAATTGGATGGCTTTAGGTACCGTCGTTTTATCACAATGCGAGAAACATACATACATTTATGCACATTCTTCATTATTTAATTTCTTTAAATATAATATAGGGCTGCAATATTTTGTGGCAATAGTTTGAAAAGTGATACAGACTTTTAATGTTTCCGAGGCAAAATCGCAAAACGAAAACAATAGTCCTTCAGGGACAAAGCCCCTTTGGACTAACAATTCTGAGAAAGATTACTGAGCAAACAAAAAATGTTAGTTCTCTCCATCTGTGCGAGTTAACATCAATATTAATGCGCCAAAAAAATTATTCAAGGCAGATCATTTGGGGATTGAGAACAAGGACTGGACAGTACGTTGGTGCTAAAATTTAATTCTTGAATAGAATGAAATGTTTAACGTACGATATTCCTATACTAACCAAAAAAAATTAAAAGAGCTATTATTATAAACAAACAAAAAAAAAAAAAAAAAGAGAGAACGAAAAATAGGTACATTAAATGATAGGTTTAGCTGGTGTCGTTTCACGTGCCCAGCTAGTCATTAATAACAACAAAGGTGAGGAACTACGTTCATTGTTTTTAAATCACTTGGTTTGTTAATCATTAAAAAAATTCAATTTCAAAGAAATTTAAATATCTCACGGTTAGCTTTAAACACAAAAATACTTTGTTTTGGGCAATGGCAACACATTTCTTTTAAATAACTGAGTTTGATAATTAATTTCGGAAGAGAAATAGCTTACGCTTTGTCCAGTGGCAACACATTTCTTTTAAATCTCTGAATGTCCCGATTAAATTTGAAAGACAAGTAAATATCTGCTGCTTTGCCGAGTGGTTATATATTGCTTTATTGCTGAGTTTATTAATCCAGATTTCATTAAATTCGCATAATATATGAAATACAAGGGATCACTTTGAATTTTTTTAAATACAGGTCAAAGGTATTTCTCCCGCCTTCTTCGCATGCCTTCGTGGTGTAGTGGTCAGCACGCTCGACGCGTCCGTGGTTCGATTCCCGGCGAGACCACTGCGCATTTTCATCTCTCTTGCTTCAAAAATACCTAATGTCTCTACAAGCTAAATGACAAAACTTACTAAATCTTAGTCGTTTTCAAATTAGTTTCTTCCGACATCAGCGCAGTTTGTAAGCGAATTTTCCAAAAATTAAATGCTTCATACGATCCATTCCTTGGAACAGATGAAAAATAAGCTTTTATAGCTCTTCGGAAAGAAAACGATGGCTACGTAAATTTTGCTTTAGATAGCCAAAGGAAGGCACATAGCAAGATCAGAAGAACAGGATGGATGGTCTATCATTTTGATATATTTTGGTTCAAGAAATTCCACTGTCAGTCTTGCTGAATGAAAAGGGACATTATGATAGTGAAGCATGAGTCTCCTAATATTCACTTCTTGAAGAATTTCTGGAAGATACTTGGTGGTATATCAGCTACTTGTAACTGTCTTCTAATGGCTTTGACCAGCCCTGTACTTCTGAAGAAAACAGCATGCAATACGTGTTTCACTGCATGCTGCCTCTTCACCACTTTTGTCAAGTAACATCTTCAAAAAAAAAACATATTTTATTTTTTTATGTTGGAAAGAAAATCAAAAAACTGTACGTACATTTCATCTCAGTTATGATTTTAGAAGTATGATGTGCACTATCTTTAAGTAATTATGGGGTTTCTTTACTGATTCTGGCATGGTTCGCTTTTGGGTGTTCTGGTAATTTATGAGGAACCTAACGACAAACTAAATTTTTCATATGAAGTTTTTCACGTATAATTTTATGTATGGCTGAGGATATAATGATAAATTCTTTCTGTATCATTCAGTAGCTTGAGTGGTTACCATTGGTTAACATTTCTCGTATTGCCGATATACACTAGTTATCCTAAATTAAGGAAAAATCACAAAAATAGCGATAACTCCCTCAAAAATAAACCAAACCGTGTAAAATTTGAATATGTTGCCAAGTAAATGTAGCTGAGTAAAACTGCAATATGCAAATTAGTGGCGCTGCACTCGGAATACGTCATCTGCGAGGAGCATAAAAGTCCATCTTTGACAGCAAGCCCACATATTTCACTGTGATAGTGACATCAGAAATCTGAGATAGCCAATTCGTAACAATGACCTACAGGCATCATTTGCCTGCAGAACTACGATGGAGAGCCATTGGGAGAGTAGAGACAGGACAAAGCCAAACAGAAGTGGCCAGATGGCTAAATGTGAACCCTTCTGTGGTTCATAGACTTTGGAGGCAAATTCAAACCACAGATTCGGCATCTAGAAGGTTCAGCCAAGAAATCGCCAACTGCTACGACGGACACCGATGACCGATATTTGACAGTATGTGCACTCAGGAATAAAACCGCTACTCCAACTCTTCTTAGATCTCCCTTGCTGAAGCCACCGGAAGGTTGGTGTCAACGTCAACTGTGTGTAGAAGGCTTCACGATGGTGGTCTGTATGCAAGGCAACGAGCCATTTGCGTGCCGCTCACATCACGCCACAGGTGGGACCGTTTGCAGTGGGCACGACAACATGTCCACTGGACGCCTGATCAATGGAGAGCTGTTCTCTTTACGGATGAGTCCAGGTTTAGTCTAGAAAGCGTTCGTAGGCGTTATTTGATATGGAGAGAACCTGGAATCCTTTATTATCCGTCAAACATCCGTGAAAGAGATCCGTGGAAGAGGCAGTGTCTATGTTTGGCGTGGCATCTATTTGGGTGGACGCACAGACCTCCATGTCTTTCCAAGGGGAACCGTGAATGCTCAGGTTTATAGAGATGACATCCTTGATGCTTATGTGCGCCCATATGCCTGGGCAATAGGGGATGCTTTCCTGTTACAGAACGAGAACGCAAGACCACACAGAGCTCGCATCCTAGATGATTATCTTCAACAGGAAACAATTATGCGCATGGAGTGGCCAGCTCGATCTCCGAACTTGAATCCTATCGAACACGTTTGGGATGCTTTAGGGAGACGTCTAGCTGCTCTCAGTCCGCCCCCTTAGACCCTTGCCGCGTTTGCAACTGCTTTGCTAGAGCAAGGGCTCTAGCTTTCTATGGAACTGATAGAACGCATAATTGAAAGCATCGAACATCGCTGTATGTGCTGTATTGCTTTGAGAGGCGATCATATTCCATATTGAAGGTACCTTTCCTATAACAAACTGACACCTTCGATTTGTTCATTTTGTACATGTGCTAATTTCTATACTACCATAATTGTCTGGTAATTTCTTTTTATGTTACTTGACACCTTACTATGTGTTGTATATTGTGGGTAAGTTTCATAAAATTCTACATGTAACTTTTTCAGTAATCGTTACTTTTGTGATTTTTCGTTAATTTATTATAACCAGTGTATTTTCTACGACTGTAGCTGATAAATGACTTTCTGTATATTCTTCATCCAAGGAAGAATTTCGATTGCTAAGGAATTCTGTAAATCATCTGAATACAGCGGAGATTCATTTTCATATGTAGTCATTCTCATAGCTAAACACAGACGTTGAAGGCATTCTTTTCGATTTAACCCACTTTGAAATCATAGAAAATCAGCTTGTGATAATGCTGTCACGTCAGCTCCATTTTCGTTTCCTTCAACAGCTCTTCTGCGATAGATAAATTGCAGTTATTGCCACAACTTATCTTCTGCGAACATAAAAAGAGTTCAAATTTACATATCTAAAAACCAATTGTTTTTCAGCGAATATTGTAAGCGCTCTCTCAGAATTTTCAGAGCAAATTCGAAATTCAAAATTTGGACTCCGTGATGCAGATGTTCGAATGGAGGACTAAAATTTGGTGGCTCTAAGTGCCGCCGCTTTTCTACAATACAAGGAATATGCATGCTTACATGCGTACAGATCCGTCATTATTTACTAACAGAGATGTATCTAATTAATATAAATTAAATTTGTTTAATTCATAAATAAATTAATAATTATGCTTATAAATAATTATCCCACTAGGCAAAAAGTCACTGAAGTTGGTGCAGAAACTGACTTCATTCGCTATGCTACTAAGTTTCAAATACAAACAAATGGCGGCGCCGTTAGCCATAGTGGGACTTTAACAATTTTTAAATTGTTAATAATTCTAAAACTACTGCATGCAGATTAACTAAAGCCATAAACACCTTAAACGGAACGTAAGAAAATTATAATTCAATCACTTTTAAAGCAAAAAATACGCAATTTATCAACATATAAGTATAAAAAAACTTAGCTCACCGAGCCGAGTAACAGAGTAGGTATACATATTCAGTATAACGAAAACAGATTTAGAGACGTACTGATGTAAGAACACTGAGACGAAGCAACGCAAAAATTCTGATGACGAAGCATGTAGATGGCATATCGAAGAAGAACTTTAATTGCTTGGAATGCTAATCCATAATGAATAGCAAACTTGGCATATTAAATTCCATTTTTATTTAAATTCACATTTGTGGCCACAACTCACTTGGCACTCTAATCGTGTCTATTTTCAAAACATTTGCCTTTTTAAATACTATTGTGATAGACAGAGTGCACAGCGAAATGAAATGAAGTCCAAGCAGCAACAGAGTTAGAAGCGAACTGCGCATTAATCTAGTATGGACGATCCCCAAGAGGAAGGTTTTCATTTCGGTTAGAAAATTTTCAGTTCTCTTAGTTGAGCTTCCGAATCAATTACGTCATATCAACTACATCATTAAGCGTTAGCTCTGGCATAGATTTATCTAGAAATGACGAAGTCGAGAAATGTTATTATTTTTTTAGAATAAAGAGGAAATAACCAGATTAAAAATGAAGAATTAAGAGGCTTATTAAATTAAATCGTAAAGCTGATTTATATATTTTTATCTTACATATATACATATATTTATATACTTTTGGTGCAGCCGATTGCAACCAAAATAGGAAGTGCACATCTACATGTTATGACAGTATCCATATACAAAATTTCAACATTCTGAGGCTATTCTTCTTTGAGTTATGTGAGATACATACATACGTACGTACAGATGTCAAGAAAAAATGTCTTCTGAATCTATTTTATATCCATTTATGGGAAAAGAGTCCTTTATTCTGTCCGTACGTACAGATGTAACGCAAAAACATCGTTCAAATGCAATCACAAGCGGTCAAAATAAATATTTTCGTTGAAATACGTTACTCGAAATTTTTCGCGATTACAATACTTCTTTTACTTCGTACAAGGCAGTAAAAACGTACTGAGAGCGCCAATAAGGGAATGTTGCCATTTAAACGCCGTCTGTAAACGCATCTATGTATGGAACGTACTTGCTGCGCGTGTTATTTACTTCAATTATAAACATGTTTGCATTCATTTTATTCAGATATAGACTTTAGAATAAATTCGGTAAAGCCTTTAACAATCGTTCCCATAAAGTTAGCCTAGCCTGTTCAGGATCTTTCAAAACCAGCATAACTTAGCTTAGTTGTTTTTATTGCATTTGTTCCTAGTGGTATCGATGGGAACTAAGGATCGATTATTGATCATTGAAACCTGAATAGTAACTCTGATCGTCATCTGAACGAGAAGCATATATATGCACAATCATCAGAATTAATGGTGAGATTTCATGAGGTCTCTGTGAAGTATGTATTATGTAAAATGGATTGAAAGTGATGATTACCGTTGCCAGTTTACACTCTCTAAATACCAGTTGCACTCGCGATTTGAAATAACAAGGTATTTTCTCCCCGCTCCTTTCTGCATGCCTTCGTGGTGTACCCAAAGAATATGTGCTGGTTAAGAAGGAAAACTTCGCAGAAGCAGAAGTGGCTCCCTTGCAACGAAAAGGGAAACAACTGCGCATGCGTGAAATATCTGTCGCCAAAAAGCGCCAAAGCTCGAAGCTGAATGTCGAAGTTGGTTTGGACAGGTTCGACCATTACGTTTAGCAAGAGTTTAAACAAAGAATAGGTTCTTTGGTTTCAAGTAGCGATATGGACAATGGAAGTTCAACAGCCAGTGAAAGTGAAACTTCACCTCATATTTCATCGTTTCCGAATTTAAATTATCGCGACAAGTCAAAGAACGATTCATCTTAACCCGTGTTCCTCAATTTCCTATACACGCCGCGGAGAAGGAAAATGTCGGCTAGGTACCAAAGAACCGGCACATCACAGAGGGGAAATTCTCGCCAACAGATTCCTTGGCCAAATCCCTTGGCGAATGTTCTCTTTTCTTTGTAGCGGCGTTGCAGCCAAAGTGGTTAACATTACATCTATGGAGCCTTTCCTTCTTTACATAGAAGTTCTTTGGTGTAACTGAGCACACTCGACCCGTATTCGGGAGCTCCGGAGTGCGAATCCCTGCGAGACAATTGCACATTTTTCACTTATCCAGTGTAAAAAACCCCTAACGACTCGGCAGATTTAACGCAATTTGTATTTTGGTAAAGGTCGACGGGAAAACAGAAATTGCAGAAAAGAATCGGCACAAAAATAGTTGGTTAATTAAATACACACGTGTCTCATGAATGAATAAAATGTACGTACATAAAGAAAAAAAAAGAAAAGAAACTGTAAAAAAAATTTTAAATATGAATGGTTTCAGATTTTAAATTACGTCCAAAGGGGCGTTTTTTAACGTTTTGTGTGCTACCTTTATTTATTAAATATCATGTTCTTCGCACTTAAACCATAAAATTCAGTTCAACAGCAATATCGCAAAATAATTTAAAAATGAGCATATCCTTAGAATCTCGGATACACAGTTTCTCGAGCTGGAAATAAATGTTCTCCCCCCCTCACAGTGTTCCCATCGCTCGCTTGGAAATCCTTGAGTTTGTTAATCAAAAATTCGTTAAAGTTTTAAAAATATGAAATCGATAATTAAGCAAATTCTAAATTAGGGCTAATAGATGCCCATATTCGGTGAAAGATTACGTTATTCAAAATTCGATGGCTCTAGGTACCGTTGTTTTATCACAGTGCGAGAAACATGCATACATTTATGCAAATTTTTCATTATTTCATCTATTTAAATATAATACAGGATGATAATATTTGGTGGCAGCAATTTGATACAACGCAGAAAGTGAATCGACGCAAAATACCAAAGCGAAATGAAATTAACAGTCCTTCTGGGCCACTTTGGATTAAAAAACATTTTAATGTTTACAAGCAAATGCTTATGAGGTCCATTAGCGCTATTTGACGTAGGAATTTTTTTTAAGATTAATTAACTCATTTGGTTCTATAGTATAGATTCCCCTTTTCGTTAGCACTCACCAGGATGAAAATGAGGTACGACTATCTAAAGTAGAGTTCTTGAAAGTTTTAGAGGCAGAACTCTGGCAACGACGCTGGCCAACTGTACTTTTTCTCATCCAGCTCTATTAAGATGTTATTTCAGCATTAGAAGTTGGATTGCGCTATCAAAATTTTAAGCCAAAACTTAATTAAGCAGTTGCAGTCTTCGTACAAATGATGGAAACGCTGACTTTTTTTTTTTCAGGAAGGTGAACAAATTGAAAAGAGATGCCACTAACGAAGGAAGAACAGATTGACATCAATCTGAAGTAGAACCATCCGTCATATAACGCGTATATTCGGTATAACACGCAAAACGCAGATAACCAATGGCATCGTGGAAAAACGTCTCAAGAATTTCATAATGACAGGTTCCGTTGCCATGAAAATAAATCTGGAAGACCAAAGACAGCAACATCTGAGGGTAGGTCAAATATGGTGCTGGCAGCGATGACCAGAAGTCACTCGACAAAGGGAACACAACGTGGCTCTGTGAAAACTGGAATCAGCCACAGCATGTCATTCGCATTTCGCGCATGCGAATTTTGCTAATAAGTGGCACCCATATGAGCTAAAAATGTTGCAGCATCTAACAAAAAACGATCCTGACGGTAGGGCAGAGTTCTGTGTGTGGTCACTGAACATGAACAAGAATGTTTCTGGTTTTGTTAGTTCCATCCTTTTTCTAGTCGGAATGTAAAATTCAACGTGTGAAGAAACTCATGGCGTGGTGAGGGATTCAGGGTAACATGGCTGTTAATTCCTTTTTTTATTGAGAGAAAAACTTGAATGCGACGGGTTACCTCGATATGTTGAAAAATGACATCCTTATGTCAGTTCCTGACGAAAGTGTGAACTTCCCTTCTACCAAGACGAGGCACCACCGAATTACAGCATTGAAATGCGCCAATGATTGGATCAACAGTTACTCTGGGCATTGGATCGGTCGACATGTTCGGCGAAGTGGCCATTCAGGCCACCAGATATCACGCCAATGGATTTTTACCTTTGGTGCCACCTAAAATCGATTGTGTTCCAGAAGAATATCTATAATTGAATCATCTTAAAAGGACAAGCTTGCAAACAAATAACATGAGAAACTGTCACGTGTTCTCCAAAATTGATTACAGCGACTGTCATTGCATTTGAACATGGAAGGGAGCCATGTGGAACACATTATTTAAACGTAACACCATATAATACTATCTGTAAAAAGAAAATAAACAATAATCATCGTTTTCATCATTTTATAACTCACCGATATTGTAGTCTCCGTTTACAATACCGGGCGTAGCCACTTTAATTTGTAAATTCAAGATATGTTGTCCACTATTCACAACCATTACCCACAGAGTTTTAATTTTATGTTAAGCTATTAATAAAAAGGTTACTTAAAAACCTTCTTTGGCTTTGCAGTACTTTCAGAGACAGAACGATAATTCGCTTGTCAATCTAAGCTGGGTTTAAAAGAATTCAAATTGGATTTACATAGGACAGAACCTTACAAGGTGAGGATAAATCCCATTTGCATAAAATTAATTGAAATTCACACCATGCACTAATAGGGTATAAATGAGTTGCTGTCAATAGCTGCATTTAGCGTTTCATGTAATTAGTTTGACTACTTAATTTAATTCAGCATCGAATTAAAACATTAAAAGTGTATTTAAAGTTCATAGGTTACTTTACTTACAAAGTTTACAGTTTAATTACAACTAATTACCATAGCACAAAATATAATGAAAACAATTTAAAGTATTGCACGAAATGCAATAGAAAACAATATAAACCCGCAAATAATAGCGACATCACTTTGAAGTGCTCTACGTTGTTTTATATTTCCATACAATACTGTAAATCAGTGCTTCTCAACACATTTTAAACGTAGAACCGATAAAATATTTTATCGCGGGCCGATAAGGTTACTAATTGGAACTACTGGCATAATCTTTACATATAGCAAAATTGTGGAATTTAAAAACCGGAAGGACCGACAAATAGTGTTTGCGGTTGAGAAACACTGCTGTAAATAATTACACCGTAAAACTCGGATGAAGGGTCTCTAGTTACGTTGGAAGTATTTTCAAGAAGCAAGGAAAAATTCATGACAATTCTGTCGTATTCTCTCCCACTTAAGGGACAGACCAAATCAGGTAATAATGAATTTATAGTTCGATACATTTTATCCGGGCTCATTGTAGAGCATATTTAGAATTTTAAGATGTCTAAGAAATGTTCGGCGATGCACCTCACCAGGAGTCAAACTTCGGATCTTCCGATTATTAACCGGACGTGTTACAAATTACACCACAGTGGCATACGGTAAGGTAGGTGGAATTTGCTTACAATCTGAGAAAAATTTGAAGTTACATTTTGTATCTTATTTGTGTACATTTTTAATACAACTATATTTTTATATTCTCTCGCAAACATATCTATTTTCCACCTCAATCATTTTAGTATTGCGTGGTTATCAGTACGTGAATATCAATTAAATCAACTATAATTGCAATTTCTGCTTTCGAATCTTTTGAAAACTGTTATTTCTGTAGGAACAAGTTTCAGAATGTTTCTAAAGCTCGAATTAAAATGCATAATCCTAACTTATTCTAAAGTATAATAAAAGTTTTCCTATAAATACTGTTATTATTTTAGGCTGTAACTAGCAAATACAAACTGTAAACATTTGGTCCATTTAAAAGAAAGCTATCATATGCTTATATAGGGATAAATATTCCCTGGAAGTTGTAGCAAGATAATAACAACATAATACCATAATTACATTAAGATGACAAAATAATATGCGATAAACATAATAAGAAAGTAAGATTATTAGCAGTAATAAAGTAATATAATTTACGAATTTTTATTAGTATGAAAGCTTGCGGTAATTTTTTTAGATCCGAATTTAAAATTAAATTATCAACTACGATAAAATGCAATTTTTATTGCATTTTTGACAGAGCTTGATGTAATAAATCGCAATGCTGCTCAAAATTTAAAGTCTCTGTTTTATAACTTATTGCGAGCTAATAAGTATGTCCATTTTCATATTCTGCAACAGATTTTAAAATGTCATAAAAGGACAGAATAATAAAAAAGAAAAAAAAAAGATATGAAAGAAAAATTAAATTAAAAATAATTATATTAACAATTTTTCTATTTAAGCTAGTTCATGCAGTCGTTATTCTTTAAAAATTTGTTCGAAATAATATAAACATAAAAAGTTTCTTTCATAAATTTACCCATCCACTAGCGGTTAGAAACAATTCATTAAATTATAACAAAATTTCTCATATCTTATGAGAAAAAAATTTTGATTTTTAGGAACTGCAACTCTGCAATGATCGTAAAGAGTTCGATACATTTTTAATCAGTTTTGACACTTTGTTTTCAGTAAGATAATTTTATTAACAATTAATAAATAATAAAGTATCCTTTTTATCAATTAAATATGCCATTATATATAATTACAAATAAAGAAAATAATTAGTGGGAAAAAAAAGATAATAACCACTCACCTTTCTCAGCAGCGGCTTTCAAAACGACCGGTGGAATATATCCATCCCGCTCTTTCCGTTGAAGCAAGTACCAGTCTCACCGAAAGACAAAAACCGGTGCACTGCTCGGACGCTGTCTCTCGCGCGAACTGTAACCGTGTGTGGTTCATCCCAGGTGCGTTTTCGACCACCATCCTCGGCAAGACGGACGACTAATTTGAATTTTTTCCCCCCTCGTGGGATTTTTTCCCTACGCCGAGTTTCGTAACGGATTTTTTTTCCCCTTCAGCGGTCACTCGTTCGCTGGGTTTTTCAATTCGTTTTTACTCTCGTTTTTTGCCTTCCGGCGGCGGCGGAATGTTCTATAGTGCAAGCATTACTACTTTATTTATTTCTTGATTATTTTGTTTTTGTGTGTAACTACTTTGCAAAAGGTTAGGCGAGCTCACTTCTCTTTCAGAAAGAAGTTCTAATAATGTAACGGACAAAAGAAGTGTTTTACATGCATAACAAGATTTGCCACAACAGCATATCATTAATTAGCTTGCATATTTACTTGTCTACCTATAGCTGGGAATTAACGTTTTCGATATCTGCAGACTTCATAAAATGCAGCGTTACTTCGCAGAACAAGCTAAAATTTACCAATTAGTAAAGCTGTCGCAGCAAACATCCTTTAAGCAAATATCAATACAGCTGTATTAAAAGCCGTTTTTATGAACTTTGAGCAGCTGAACTCGTTGTGAAAGTAGCATCAATTCCAAATGTATCAAGACATTCTTTTGTAGGCAATTTCGGAAGGAATTCAGACCGTTTTACGTATTTAAAACATCAGCGTTATTTTAAAGTTGAAGCTAGAGGGGGGAGAAGAAGAAAGTCCCTTCTCCAGAAGAAAAAGTTAGAAGTAAAAGTGTCCAACTAAACATTTATACTTCTTGGCCTAGTATGCTAAAGCATTTTGTTGTGTCCACTTTCCAAAGATATAACTGCGCTTGTCATGTTTGCTTCATACTTCATAGTTAGGGGCCGTGGACACATAAATTAAATTGCATTACCCTTCTGAATGTCTTTTAAAATTTTTAAATAAGTCGTCTGAAGGTAAAATGCTCACGTACTAAGGTTAAAGAAATGCATAATGAAATTAAGCCTTATCACTAAATTGCCCTAAGATGTGGGTGCTTTTACTTGGTGTAGACGGTTACATAAATCATTCAGGAAAGCGAATCTAAAAACAAGAAAGTCAAAAGAAGAAGACCTAAGATAATTTCTGAGCGCAGACTTATTTAGTTGAGCCGAAACCCAGTTTTAATAGCAGTGAGAAGGTGAGGAATAAAGAGCAGACATGGAGTTAAATTGCTCGTTGACACAGAGTATATAGAACAGAATTCAAAAGCTTGGGGATCTCATCTTGTAAATTCTTACAATATAGCCACCTTTAAAGTGAAACCCTTTTTTAATAGGGCCTTCTGTTTATGCTAGTAGTAGCCTAGTATTTTTGGACTCCATTTTCTTAGATACGCTTCAGTTCAAACAGTACTTTATTTATCGTTTTTTTCTCTTGCGTTGGGAAAACTTAAGTCTGGCGGTTACCGAACACCACAAATACATCTACGTCGCATTCCTGACAAAGACATGTGCATACCTTCCTTGAGTCGGGAAGAAATCGGTAAATTTACGTTGTGAGAAGTCAGGTGAACACAGTTGGCGTGGAAAAAAAGGGCTTCTATTTCTTGGAGAAATTCGGAAACCTGGAACGACCTATGGGCAGAGAGGATGTCGTGAATAATAGCTGACTTTCGAAACAGAGTTAAGGCCGTTCTTGAACAATGTCTCTGATGTCAGCAAGTTTCTCCAGCATGTCCTTGTCTTTCAAACGACCACTGCAGAATTGTCTTTTCATGGAGAATCGACATATATGTAGTTTCATGATAACCAACACGTTGAGGAAAAACGACGGGACCTAGAGTCATCAGATTTTGAATACACGTAGTCCTCCACCCGAACAGGGGCACCTCGAAGTTCGAATTTTGAATGCCGAATTTTGTTTTTGATTTTTTCCTATTTTGAACAATTTTAATGAATTTTTGTTTAACAAACTGAGTGATTTGAAAGCGGGAAGTGGAAACACTGTTTGAAATAAAACATTTTTATTTCCATCCCGCCAGCCTGTTGCCATTCGGAAAAATGTAAGATTTTCATCTTTCAATTTTAATTCACAAATTCAGCTATTCAAAAGCAATCTGTTCTACAACTTGAAACAAAATATTTTATCTTCCACTCACCAGTGGGCTCCCATTTGGCAAAGTTAAAGGTATTTAACTTTCAGCTTTAATATGTCTGTAAATGAATAACAACACAAGTGATTTAAAAGCAATAAAGGTAGTTCTTCAGAATATTTTTTGTAATTTTTTTTCCTAATTTACAAATCTAAGATAGCTACAAAATTATATTTGCAGTCAGTTGCACGTCTTTGCAACTGGCAATTCTAAAAACGTACATACATAAATTTCATCAAGGTATTTCATTCAAACCACATGGCGCAGATTTAATTCCCAACCTCATTTTTCTTTTCTTATCATCTTTCCAATGTCATACTTTGTCCGCTATTCAACTTTTCAATCAAATAAGTTACAATTTATCATTAGATAAGAAATAAAATCCTCTTTCTCTTTCCCCAACTAAATGGTATTTCCTGTTAAGTAACTATTATATGTTTCATCCATAACGTCATGATTTTTGAAGCAAAAAACTCCCCATGTTGTGGGCCTCAATTTTATCAACCCTCCTTTCATTTGTCCTCAATTCGTATGTTTACACACGCGCACTTTTCTCCCCTGTGCCAATCGTTTTAGTTTCTCCCACCTGCCAATAAATCGCAAAATTTTTTCCTCTCCATTGAGGAAGAAAAGTTTAATAATTACAGTACTTCTTATCTAATAAAGGGATAGAACATTTGAAAAAAATAATTTAACAGCTGCTGAGATGAAACATTGTATAAAGATTGGATCGAGCCACGTTTAAAGAATATTAAATTATTTTGCATCGATTTGAATTTATTGAGCATTTTGTTCAGTATTAAGTAACTGAATACACAGAACTGAAACATGCCAGTTTGAAAATTAAAATTACGTAGAAAGCAGCTATTTTAGAAAATTACTTTGCTTATAGCGAGGGGAAAATAACACAGTTCTGTCATCTTCAAATAGCAACATTATTCTGTTTGTAATACAATCAGAAATTATTATTCTCACAATAGTTTTGTTTCTTGAAATACATAAAGTTTCTTTACGAAATCACTTTCAATCTCAAATTGCATTTTGCTTAATTTTAGGTCTCAGAATATTAAATTATTTTGTATTTATTTTTTACAAATTGTTTGGACATAGAACATCAAAGAATGTAACTTTACGGCATAACATATGTACTATAAAAAGAATACTTTAATTTTCCAACAGTTTTCAACCTAGCAAAATTTTTACAAGTAGAATCATGAAAGTATTTCTTTAAAGTTCTGAAAATTTTACAGATAATTTAACTTTTCCCCAGTTTTGAATGGTAAATTTGTAAGGAACTCCAGTATTCTATCTTGTGCGTTCTATTTTGGTGTAACTGGTTATAAGATTTAACTGGGCTGAAAGAGCCATGATCCGAATTCCATCAAAAGTGCAAGCTGATTTTTAACATTTCCGCCTCCGAAAGGCCGAATAGCCTCTACACTACAATTGGACGATCCGGCTCCGTAACTGATTCAAAGAACCTCATTTTACTAAGCGAATTAACTCCGATTCCATAAAACGGAGTTGCAGCTCTTTTGCAGCTCACGGACAGTACTTGTTGAAAGCGTGTCAGGAATAGATATCTGCTATTTGTTCACCATCTGATTCACTTTACTGAGCAATCGAACGCCTGATTCACGAAAAAGGGTCTAGATCAGGGTAATCTTGTTGGAAACGTGCCAGGAAAGTTCTATTTACATTTCAGGGAAGAAAAGAGCATTTATTCTTTCTGGATAAAAATTAGTTTCATTTTTATCATTTCCCACCTCTTTGAAAAATTTGTATTCCAGAATTTTATTGTTAGTTCTGTGTCGAAAGACTGTTTTAAAGAATCTCAAAGCTACAGTTGACAGATATCAATCAGTTCAGCGGCATAACGTTTAGCTGAGTCAAATCTTCGGATTCCGTGGCTCGCTCGATTCTGTTCGCTCCTCGCTAACTGCTCCTGATTCACCCGTCATTCTGAATTTTTTTCATCAAGGTTACTTTTAACGAGCGATGAATCATCAAAAAGAACCAATTCATTTCGGTGACATAACGGTTTTGATCCGGTTCCATAAAAGAGCGGCTTGGCCCATCTCTGTTCTACACATCATGACGCATAACCAGGACAATGACTCCTGCAGAAAAAATTTTGAATCCTCTAATTTACTAAAATCTCTTCATTCTTTCTGTGCGGTGATTATGACGCGCGCTACAATCCTAAATCAAGAGAGGATCGCTACGGCCTTGAAGTGCCTATTTTAAAATGGCAGACTATAGTACATGTCCAATTATTATTTTATTGTCATCCTGAGATTGTGGCAAAAGCAAAATTGTCTGCATCCACCCAACTTTGCATATTCTCTTCACTAATAGTGACTTTCTCTGAACATATAACTAAATACAAATTGCCGGTCACTGTGGTCGGATGTGTTTTAAATCAAGAAAATCTTTGTCATTCGACGCCATCTATGAACATGATCATAGGCCACAATTAAAGCTAACAGAGGCGGTAAGTAAAGTTCTTTACATCTTTACAACTAAGAGACAAAATAAATATGGAGCCTTTTAGTGTAAATTGTTTCTGAAAATCATGGACATTAGCTTTAGAGTTCGCACATCGATGCATGAAAAAGGATCAATAGTTCATGTTTATATTCTGGATAATTCCTTCATTGACTGACTGGATAACGTTTGTTGAATTTCGCTACAGAGATTATAAGGCAAATTTTGTTAAAATTTAAGTCTTCAGTGTGTTAGAACTTTGCATATATTTTTTAATTCATAGATCTAAATTTCGGATTAAATTTAGACCTTCAAAACGCATCATTCTGATTTTACCGCTTTGGTTGGTGCCGGTTGAGATAGATTTTACAGCATACTGTTGTTGAACGCATGTAGCCGCGTACAAAATATGGATTACTAGCTATTTCACACTGAGTATATAAAAACATAAGATTGAAATCTGACTATAACTAAGAGATTGTTAATCTTTTAGGTCCTTCATTTAATCTCTGTCTTCAGTAATGGTATATATACAGAGGGTGTTTGCATATTTTTAGAACGATTCCGATGAAGAATTAAAAAAAGCAAATGTTTTGGAACAAAAATTTTTTTGGCTACAGTTTATTATTTGAATTGAGAAATATCGTCTGCTACTTTAAATATATTCTTATTTCAAAATGTCGCACGTAAACAAACTGTAGATTGAAGGATAGGTTTTTGCGCTTTCCGATGAGAAATAGTCATATTCTATACTTCATAAACGTTGTGAAATGAACGTCAATAAAATTTCTAAGAGCAAAATAAGCAAACTGGAAAGGGAAAAACCGTCAGTCATTACTATGATATGGAAAGACGACTCCAAACAAATACCCAAAAAAGGTACGTACTATTTCTAATGTTTCTAAACTTAAATCTTTGTAACAAAAGGAAATCCGCAAATGCAAAAATTAGTAATAAATCAAGATGTACAACTTAAAAAAAATTAAAAACATGATGCTCACCAGCTTTTGCCGAGGCATGTGACTCAACGCAAAACAATTTGTAGAACCCTGCATTAACATTAAGTATTTAACAGGTGCTAAGTGAAAAAAACATTGTGAGCCTTGATGAAGAAAGGGTTTACCTAAACAACTGCTACAAAAAAAGGTATATTCATTGTCGAAAACAAAAAGAGAAAAATGTATAAACCCGGTTCCGTCAATGCAAAGAAAGTTTCAGTAAAGGGTTCGTGATTGTCGCAGGATTTTCTTACAATAAGAAAACAAAAATAAGAAAAGTGGGAAAAAATGTTCAAATCAACTCAACATACTATCAACAGAAAGTTTTTAGCCCGATATTTACAGAAGAAATTCCATTTCTTTATCCCAGTGAATTTTAAAGAATAAAACTACCACAAGTCATACTTCGAAAAGTACCACAGAATTCCTTGAAAAAAAATGAAGACTGGTACAGACATTGCATATATACGTTTTAACGTATTCTTTCGGAATTCCTTGACGTTTTCCCTATTGATTGTTGAGGCTTTGGTCTCTTAAAAAGAGCTCTTTCTAAGCGCAAACCTACCCCGATTGATGAACTCTGGAAAGTAATAAAAGAGAAACGGAAGTCAATACCCCTGGAAATTGTACTCAAGGAAACCATGATGCAGACTTATATCCCGGAAAAAGTCTATTAAATGGAACATTAAAAAAGTTATTTTTTTTACATTTTGAACAATAATAAACAGCAGCGAAATTGTTCTAAAAATGTGTAAACACCTTCTGTCTCACAAAATTCTTTCCACTCAATTCTCAGAAAGTAAGGTTAGTAAAAAATGGGACAAATAAGGCCAGTAAATGCACTTATTATACTTTTAAATAAATCGAAAATTTTTTTATGGGGAAGAATTTTTAAATGGGGAAAGCGAAATGGAAAACTATAAAGGAAATTACTGAAATAATAAATTATCCTAAGTAAAGGAAAGTCTAATCATCTATAAGGAACTCAAATCTATCATTAAAAGGAGAACATAACATTAAGTTGCTCGAATACATCTTATTAACGAAGTACAATCTGAATTAAATATATGAAATGACAAACGTAATAACTATTTTATCACAAATATGCTCTGCTCTAATAAATTTTTTTATATAGTATAAATATATGTTAATTTTTATGTAACAACATATAGTTTTTAATTAACTGTATGCGTAAAACGTAATTTGAAATCTATGCTGCGTGTTATGTAACGGTATATGCTGTGATATAAGAACATAATAGGTTAAATATACTTTATATTGCAAATACAGAAGTGCTGTTCTCACTTAGCTGTACAAGCTAGAATAAAAATATTCACAGTTTAATGAAGTTGATGAGATCTGAAATCGACGAATTTATATAGAATTGATGCTTTAAACGCGTAAACACATAGTCCCGTCATAAAAAAGGGAACAATTAGATAATTCTGCTACCTACTAATTTATGTTATCGGTAATAAAAGGGCTCCACACTCATTGCCACTAACTTCAATAAAAAAATTGCTTTATTGGAAGAGAAACAGGTCAGTGTAACATAATTTAAAATTAGGCATACTTCAGCCTTAAACTAGCTTAGATTTTGAATAAAGCTCTATCATGGGCAACTTGATATAGAACCCTCTTTTTTAGGAGCAGTTTTCCCCTCCCCCCTTCCCCAAAGTTTGAAGAGAAATATCGAAACCGATAGTGACATCAGTAAGCGTAGAAGAGCGGAAACGAACGCCATCTATCGAGAAAACTAGTTATGCAATATGAAAAAGATAAAATATCAGAATCTGGAAAGGAACGGGTTTCATCAACCTCATTAAATAAAGAAGGTAAATTTTCGTGATGGGCTTAAATCTAATTCACAGACTGAAGAATAAGTCTGTAGATAATTTTTCATAGGCCGATTTTGATTAGCCATTGAACATTTGTATACTTCTTCCTTTCGAAAGCAGAAGTCTACCAGCGACCGAGCGATAAGATCTCTGAACGTTGGTAGTTCGACTTGGACTCAAATCCTAATGAAAGGCTTGGTTGCATTGAAATTTTTGTGTTTTTTCCAATATTTAACTTGAACGAAACAGTTTCATTTGAAAGTTCTTCAAGAAGGTATACCTCCTTAGACAAATAGGCCTCGGGTACATCATCTATGATCCAAATAACCATGTTCGAACATAGGATTGCTATTCTTTGATCTGAAAATTCAGTGCTGTTTAACTTGGCCGGTATCTGTCAAATCCCACTTTGTGCAATAAAATTTTCCTGAATTAAAATCCCAAATGACATCTTTAAGAATCGAGAGAGGACTTTTACAGATAGATCAGAAAATGGCCTGAAAATTGAACTGCGAAAAATATGAGCATTTTTATAACTCTTAGAAAAATGAAATGGAAGGATAACAAGACTATTGAGGTCTAATAGAAGAATAGACCTAATAGAAGAATGCCTTTTATAGTGGTGAGATGAAAATATTTTAAAGGCTTTTACAATAACCATGGAAGAAAATTCTTTTTTAATGGCGAACGATTTCAAATAAAAAAGAAAAGATTCTGAAAAACAAACTTGTTAATTCGATGACTTAAGTCTAAAACGAAGCCTGTTTTTGTTTACCACAATAACAAGATTTCGCGTTAGGAGGCAAACAAATGGAAAAGTTTTAGTGTAATTAGCAATGCTGAAATCAGATTTATAGCAGATAATTATGATATCAAGGAAAGGAATGTAATTATCTGACTCAGTTTCAAAAATGAATGGAAGGCTTGGATGAGTAGAATTCTGATCATAGTGATTTCAAGATAGTTTAGTGTTTCTTCGACTGAAACATTTGTAAAAAGTGCTAAGAATCTTTTAGAGATCGAGCCGTGCTTGTTTTCCCTCGATTTATTTTAATTTCTTGATTGCATCGATGTTTATGTTTTTGTAAAGCGATATGTCTAACTTTACAGTGATTTAATCTATAACAACAACCTGACCTTATTCTCTAATACCACACGCGTGCAGTATTTTCTTTGCCATAGTTTTGATAAAGCTTTGCAAATGGCTAATTTCTTACAAATATTTTTCCCTAAGTAGAAAAAATGCGCTTCTTGGCTAGCTGTATGCTGTGCAATATGTGCAGCACATACTAGCAAGAATTTAGCAAAACAAGATGCATTTGCTTTATATAATCCAAACGGGATATCTTCTGGAAAAGTGGTTATGCCTGTTTAATTCTCATCAATTATCAACGCTATAATACGCCTTCTTCTACCCATTCTTAAGTCTCACAAAAAGAAAGAATATTTCTCGACTTTTTTCTACAGCAGCTGTAGCATTCAGCAACAAAAATATTTCAAAAATTCTTGAGACTTAATGTGTTCTCAGCCGAGTACAGTAATTGCGATTTCCCGTACATGAATTCTATTTTTCTATTCTAAGTGCAGTAGTTAGAATTTAAACTTATATATTCCATATTTTATCATAAAATACGCCTTACATATAGCAACTGTACATCACTGCAGGCTAATAAAAGTACGAGTATTTATAGCCTACTGAACTCATTTAATCTATTTATCAGTTTCATTAGATTAGGTATGTCACACGCAGTGCTCAATTAAGACAATATAGGACTAAAATATATGTAGGACAATATAGGACGGAGTTATTTCAGGAATCCTCAATACCCAATTTCTCTATTTTGATGAGGATAAAATAGGATGATATAGACAATAACAGTATGAATTCCGACTCTCCTGAATTCTGGAGCCCTAAGCTTGGACTTTGCGTGTTTAAGAAGTCATCAAGCTTGTCAAATACATTTTAGATTTATGTTTGATTTATTAAAGCCTTATCCACCTTAAAGTAAAGAGAGTTCGTGTTTCAATCAAATAACATCTAAGTTTTTAAATTTTAAGTATATATAAACATATAAAAAAAGCTAATGAATAAGAAATATTCTGCCTTATTGAATAAAATACTATTAATTAAAAAAAAGGGCCTTTCTCCTTATCAACAGCGAGTGCTTTGCCATAACTAATTAGCCAAACTAAATCAGTACCTTTATCAATATCTATAAACCCCCCCCCCCACAAAAGAAACGAAGAATCTTAAAGGATATTATTACCTCCTGGCTTCATTTGCCAACTAGTTCAACGCGATCTTGTTACAGCATTTTTTAAATAGAAAGCCCCAACAAAAACTTCAATTACTCAGTCTTTGTGAATACCTTGCTCTTTTATTAAAGTGAAGCATTTGAATGGAACAGGCTAATCATTAACGGTCAAAATCCTTCTTTTATTCTTCTAGAACATTCCTAGCAACAAAGAACAAACTGATAGAAAGCCTTTGTACAGCGGGGGAAATAACCGTTAACTTCACAACTGATCAATCTGCATGCAAACTTGTCAATTATAGGATTAGGGTTCCCGATTGTATCAAGCTAGTTCTCTTATTATGCAATCTCGTTAAGCCCGCTTATTGCAGGTGGTATTGGTCCCTTTGTCTCGTTTTCTCCCTCTCCGTCTCTCTCTCTCTTTTTTAATATTTGGAATAGTAGCAGATGAAAACATAAGCGCCAACGTGCTGTGTCGGATAAAATATTAACTACTTTACTGTTGAGAGATAAACGAATAGTGCGCAGGTGCGTGAAGTGATTACTCGAGTGAAATCTTACACGTTCCCCACGTTCGGCAACTGGTTGGCTGGCTTGTATCATGGTGGTCTTTAAAATTGTAAAATCTTTTTCAAGACATTTTTGTGGTCAACTGGACCGTGAGTACTGCGAATGTTTGAAGTTCTATGAATGTAGTAAAATGTGTCAAGTTACAATGCACAATTTTGAATTTTAAATGTAGAAATGACGTTAAACACTGGGTGCCTGGGCACCAGGCCCTACCCCAAATCGAAAATAATTGGACTTGCAAATTATTACCAATGAATAACTTATGCAGTATTATGCAAGCAATGAATTTAGAATGTCAAGAGGTTGTACGAAGTTCCTAACAATAGAATTCCAACAACAGAAACGAGCTATTGCAACTGGTGAAAAGCAGAAACACAAAATGTTACAGAGAATATCAATAAAGTGAAAGCCATTGGTGCCAGCAGGAAATTAAAATGTAATAGATTGCGAGAACGAAATAATGATAAAAATCTAGAATATAAGTAGGTATATTAAACAATTGTTTGGAGATTAAGAACACAGCCTTCGACCTCTTGCTCGTTATAGAATTGTAATTATAGCGACAAATTATAAATTCTAAGTTAGTAATTTTACCTCGGTTATTGTGAAAATTCTTCGTTAAATGATAGCAGTATGTCCATTAATTGCAACATTTTTAATTCTTCGTGAATTCTCTAGTTACGATCCTGAATTCTACAGATTTCAGAGTTGCTTATTATGATATATTAGTCTTAATATACACTGGTGTGCAAAAATTAAGGACGAGAAGGTTTTTTTCAATATAACTTTGTACAAAAGCTCTCCAAATCAACACATTTAATATCGTAAGATCCCCAATACGTAAGGACATGGGGAACGTACGCAAAACTTCCCAAAAAAGGAATCAAAAGGATAAAAAAGAACTTTATTAAAAAAGTAGTATGGAGCATAAGGCAACGGAGAGCCGAAACATTGGTGTGGCAGGTGTCCAGCGAGAAACATACGGCCTTTAGTAGGGTATATGATCTTCCCTGACTCTTGTGCAGATTTCATATCGTCTGCTCATGCTGAGTATGAGGTTGTCGATGAGTTGTCGAAGTACTGCTGCCCATTCCTCTTGTAGTGCCAATCGTAGCTCCGGAGCCATTACTGGAAATAAGTTACGTGCTTCCATGCGTCTCCCTAGAAAGTCCCGTACATGTTTGATGGGATTTAGATCCAGAGACCTTGCCGACCAATCCATGTGTTCAATATATTCACTCTCCAACAGCTCTTCGACAGTAACTGTGCGATGAGGTGGAGCGTTGTCGTCCATGAAGAGGAACTGAGGACCCATAGGCCTTGTGAAAAGACGCATGTAAGGAAGAAGAACCTCGTTACAATAGCAGTCTCAGGTGACGAACCTCCTTGGGACATATGAAGGTCGGTCCGGCTACCAAGCATTATGTCTGCTCGAACGAGAACTCCGCGACCTCCAAAACAGTCCCTTTTGATGATGTTGAAGGGGTTATTGCGTGTTCCCCGCTCTGTCCAGATGTGTATGTGTCTAGAATCGCAACTCAGACTAAATCTGCTCTCATCTGTAAAGAGTACTCGTCCCCATTCATTGTCTCTCCAATTCCGGTGTTCCCGGCACCACAGAGAACGCCTTCTCCGATGGGCAGGCGTTAGAGGTACACACCGTACAGGGCGTCGTGCAAACAGACCACCACCGTGCAGTCTTCTGGCCACGGTAAAACGCGATATCGGTCGTCCAGTCGCCTGTGTCGTGTGTCTAGCGATTTCTCCCGCTGTCTGCCGCCTGTTTCTTCTGGCCTGTAAGGCAATATACCGGTCATCTGCGGGTGTGGTTCCTCGTGGACGACCACTACTAAACCCCCGGATAGCTGTTCCTGTAGTTTGAAATTGTCTCCAAAGTCGTGAAACGATGCTGTGAGCAATTCCGAACTCTGCAGCCACACTTGTCACACTGCGGCCTTCCTCCAACTTCCCAATGATTCGACCTCGGGTAAAAGCATCTAGATGTCGTCTAACAGATTGATTATTCGCCATTTCTCGCTGAGGCAGCAACTCGGTGTGATTTTAACTGCTATACGGGGTGCAATCTCTTTGCCAGAAATACTGATCTTACACCGACAACATGCTTTATACTACTCAGACACTCCCCCATTACGTCTACCAGCATATCTGCGCATGTGCTACCGTACATTACCTTACTTAATCTCCTGATTGGTCTTTCTGTTCGCTCTGGCTCTTCGTTCAGCTGATATGCTAATTTTTCGACTTCGTCCTTAATTTTTGCACACCAGTGTATACAGCAATAATACAAGTATAAAATATTATAATAGCTAACAGCACGTATATAATATTACAGTAATAAAAGCATAGCAATTATGTGCAGTAAATACAAGTATAGAACCATTTAGAGCTGGTTCATTCAGTCACCATAGTCAGCCAGTTTTGGATATCACAAACTAAAACAAAATTTTCTATCTTATTATTTCGAAGCCATAGATACCAATACTTAAACAGTAATAGGCAGTTATTTCTTAGTAATTACAAAGAATAAGTACAAGTTAAAAATCTTCTGCAATTTACAGTCTTATGCGTATGCTCTTTAACAAAGATGAAGAATCTTCTCTCGAGGAATAAAATGCAAATTTTCAGTAATTTCTCAACTAAGAAGACTAAAAACATCAACATCCCTTTACCCTTGTTAAGTTTGGAGATTCGTTACGTCTATTGGTTTAGCTCCAGTTGGCAACTTGCAAGGTATTTTTTTAAACAAAATATAATTTGCATATTTCAAGAGTGAGTGATGATGGCAAATGAGCAACCGAGACCACAGAGAAAAACAAAAACTTATCGGATGGTTTAAATTTAAAATGAAACCTTACAAGCCCATTAGCGAAGACAGGCCGGGCTCCCCATCTCCAATCACAAACTAGACTTCGGTCAAGAACTTAGTCTACGTCAAGCGCCCTTAGAGGCAACAAATTCAAGATAGCCGAAAAACAACGCATCTTTTTACGTGTTATTCGCGGCAATCACGAAACTTGAAACTTGGAGGACGGGCTCCAAGAATAGGCGATACAGACAGCTGAGTTTTTCTTACAAACAACTAAATAAAAGTATATTTTACTTTAAATTATTAATACGATAAATTAATACAGGGCGTCAAGTATACTGACCACCTAAGGCACCAAAAATACATGAGCTGAGCCAGGATATAAAACTAAAATTTAGGACTTTCTTCTCAAAGTTCAAAAATGTGTTTAAAAAACCTTTCACTAACCATCAGAATTAGAATTGTATAATGAAAATAACTTTAGCGAGAATTTGCAATTAGATTCTACAGTTCTAATAAAATTTCATCACTACTAATCTAATTAATTGAAGAGGAACTTACGTTAAATGCTGTAATTAATATCTGACATATCGTATGCCAACTAACTCTGAAGCTAGTCGGAACACTTGTGGGGGTTTCGCAAGGTTTTGCAAGAAATCTGCGTTTGCCTTTCGAATTTTCTTTTAAATAGGTTGTATTAATGATAGATGTGATATTGATTTTTCTTGTTTTTAACGCAGCTGTAATCTATAAGCTATGCACATCACACTGATTCGACATGGTGAGAACAAATGATCTATCTCGACTCCACCAAAGAGGATTCTGTCTCCAAGTAGTCCCATCGTTTTTTTCCAGGACACAAAGTCACCAAGTTTGACGCAAATACAATTAAAGCCGGCAACATCTTTGCTATAGTCTCCAATAGCACATACATGTAACGAAAATTTTCAGTTTATGGTAAAATAACGACTACGATGATGAAAGCTAGATGTGATTATACGAAGACGAATATTCGTTTTGGCATAACATGCGTGAAATATACAAAGGTAAATGACTCAACCTTCGATTCTGATATTCCATAGCTATTAGCTTACTTTTTGCATAGTCACAGAATTGTAACTAGTGACAGAAAAGAGGTAGCGGATGGATACACTTTTTACTGGATTCATTGCTTTTTTTTACTCCCTCGACCGGGAAACTGTCGCCAATCAGCGCGATTTATCACCATTTATGGATAGGCGTGACATCACAACAGTTTCAGAATATCAGCACTTTCGTTTGATCGAAGCTCAACTGATTCTTTTCAATCAGCCACCTTTTGTTTTTACGAACAAGGATATAAATTAACTGTTATTGCTGTTTTTTATCCCTTGCACTTAAAAAAATATTAAAATTTGAATGTGTCTTCTGCAGAATAACAAGAACTCCATTATTTTCAAAGTTAGGAATACTGCCATTAAAAACTTGTGTATTAATGGACATGATATGGTCAGCTGAATAATGGGAACAAAAGAGAAATACATTTGAACAATTATCTGCAGGAACTTTACACTGGTAATGTTTTAAACAGAAGTCTATAAAATCAGAAGGTCTAGCAAAGCAGTAGATATTGAAAAAATTCTTTTTTACAGAGCGCAGTGAAGGGGGTGGAATATTGATTGTTTATTAAATAAAGAGGCTTCAGTTCCTTTAGAATCCCGCAGAAACGATTCGCATAACTTTGGCGGGAGTCTTCAAGTTTCGTGTTCAGTCTTCAAGTTTGGATGGCTGCCAACTTTCGCGGTCGACGGGATAATACATAAGTACTTAAGAATCATACGAAGATGAATTAATTTGGAAATGATGAAAGAAAAGAATTAATTTGGAAATGAAAAAAAGAAATAAAAAAAATTGTGTGAGTATGCTACTAATTTTAGGAGAGAAAGGGAAAATAACAAAGGGAGGCTATTAAAAATTAAATTTAGAATTTCATATTACCTATTTTTTTATCTCATATGCATATGTATATGTATGCATGGAAGTATGTATTAAGAGATAAGATTGATTTTAAATTTTCTCAAATCCGAATATGAATCCTGAATGTTCTCGAATCTTTCCTGTATTTCGAGGTTTTCCTTAAAAAATGTTACAAAAACGGTAGAAATTAACTTAACTTTAATATAAAATGTGTTTTAGTTAAAATACATTTCTGTAAATAAAAATGATTTCCATAATTATAGGTTATTTTCTCGTTAGCATGCAATTTATTAGATTTTCGAATGTTCAGATTACTCGAATGGAATAAATTAACCACACTATTATCCTTTTCAAATAGAAAGAAATTAAAAAAAATAATAAAAAAATCTGAAAGGTTTCAGATTTTAATTACGTCCAAAGGGGCGTTTATTTCACATTTTGCGTGTTACCTTTATTTATTAAATACCATGTTCTTCGCACTTAAACCATAAAATTCAGTTCAACAGCAATATCGCAAAATAATTTTAAATTGAGCATATCTTTAGGAATTTCGGTACACGCTCTCACGCGCTGGAGATAAAAATGTTTCTCTGTGCAACGTTGGTATTGCTGGCTTTGAAATCTTTGAGTTTGTTAATGAAAAATTCGTTAAAGTTTTAGAGAATATTGTTACGAATTTCACATTTATTTGGCTATTTACTTAGAACTGTAATTAAAATTCCTTTTTATTTTCCCGTGCAACGCACGCAGACGATTTTTGAAGAGAAAGCTACGTCAAAATAAATAAATAAATAAATAAATAGATAAATAAATAAAAATAAAAAATAAATAAATAGATAAATAAATAAAAATAAAAAATAAATAAAAATAAAAAATAAATAAAAATAAAAAATAAATAAAAATAAAAATAAAATAAAATAAGCAGTAAATTAAAAAGTGAAACAACGCAAAATGCCAAAACGAAAGTAATTGTCCTTCGGGATTCAAATCCCCTTGGACTAAAAAAAATCATTGTATTATATTTTGTATGCACAGAAGAAAATTTCTCTCTACTCTTTAAATAGTTAATAAGCGGATTTTATAAGATACCAAAAGTGGGCGTAGCCAGTAGTTTCTCACCCCTTTCTGCATGCCTTCGTGGTGTAACGGTAGCACACTCGGCACGTATTCGAGAGGTCAGAGACGCAGGTAGGATTTTTAGCGCCCGGAGACATAAAAAGAGTTTTCGCCCCCCTTCTGTGTACCAAGAATAGAAAACATGCCATTGTAAAATTTCATAGTATCAGTTTGGCGCCCCCTGGTTGCTGCGTCAGGAGATAGATGTCCTCCCTTGCCCCGTCCTAGCTACGCCTCGGCGAGAAGTCCAGGATCGAGTCCCGGCGAAGGCATTGCTCAACTTTCGCGTTTCCTACTTCAAAAATCGTAATGACCTTACAGTGGCATCCGATCTAAAAGGTGGTGGATAATGATTCTTCACCACCAGGATTTGGCGATTGAGTCCCCTAATCCCCAGTCGCACTTTAAAGGGAGAACTTATAAAGTATTTTCTCTCTCCTTTCTGCATGCCTTCGTGGTGTAACGGTAGCACACTCGGCGCGTATTCGAGAGGTCCAGGTACGAGTCCTGGCGAGATCATTGCTCATTTTTTGTGTTTCCTATTTCAAAAATCCTAATGACTCTACAACTTCTGAATAATTATATATATAATTTTCAGCTCAGGGTAATCCTATCAGTTAAAAATGTAGTACTTCCATACAGGGGTTCCGTATGATTTGAAAAATAGTTCAGGTGCTCTTCGAGTATAAAAATTGTAAGAAATGCATAGTTTTCAAGAATACATTTTATTTTTCTGCTTATGAAATCCCAACGGCTCGCTGTTAGGATGATTCTATGGGCACACCTTGTGTGTAACATGAAAACCCGCCACTTACCTTTAGGAAGTCCAGGAATAACGCACCTTTCCTTTTAAGCAGGTAGCCCATGCGTGCTTTGCCATAATCAATGAAGCCGGTCTTATTTTAATTTTCCAAAAAAAAAAAAATAAGAAAGTTTTTTTCATCTAAATCGAACACAAGTTATCCAAATTGAAGACTTTTAAGAACAGTATTCGAATTGAATGCAAATTAGCTATGCAATATAAATATTTTATTATAAAAGTAGTACTTTAACAACTGTGTAGTAATAATCGCAAGTAAGCTGAAACAAAGGATGAAAAAGTCTGGTTTGATTTGCTGTATTTCAAAGAGTATCAAACACTCAGGTATAACGAATAGTTGGGTCCATTCTAAAGCAATTGCTTAGGTATCAGTGCCAATTATCCTTGTTGCAGACATCAGCGAACTTAACTGCGGAAAACAATCGTAGGCATATCTGTATGACGAAAAGGTTAAAATTAATAATGTGTTTCTTCTTTCTTTCTTTTCGATTTTCAAATTCTAAGGCAATTCATTTCTAAACAATGAACTCGTAAAATTTAATAATGTTGCGAAAAATTCGGCGGTTGCGCCTGTATGTAAGCTTTCCGGCATAGCACTAGGGTTGTCATAAAATAGTGTTTGGTAGGGTTGCCATATTGGCGACTTTATCGCCCATTTGTCGACCAAATCCACCTGAAATTCTTGAAAACTATGCATTTCTTACAATTTTTATACTGGAATCGGCGATTCTAGAATAACTTCCTGTCGAGATATTTCTCGAAACCTGTGGAACCTAAGGAAAAGCTATATAAACCCTTGCGTTTCTGAGAGCCGGCAGTTGTGAGTGTTGTGAGAATTGTGAGAATAGCTGCTTACTGTGAGTGCTAAGCTACGCGAGAGTTTTGTGAACGGAAAGCGATCGAGATAGGGCTTTGCCGTTTACAGTATAGCTTGACAGTGTATTGGTGATTGTTCCACGGTGTTTATTATATTTAGTGTTGCCGTGAAGCTATTTTTACAGTATAGCTTGACAGTGTATTGGTGATTGTTCCACGGTGTTTATTATAAGTTTAGTGTTGCCGTGAAGCTACATTTACAGTTACAGCCTGAAGCTGTGTTGCTGATTGTTTCAGCGTATTTATTGTAGATTTTCGACGCTTTTAAAGGTAATTTTGGAACTGTGCTGTAAATAGTGATTCTTGTAAATAAATTGTGCTTTTTATTGTTCTGCATCGTGTTTTCATCGGATACTCTCAAATCCACGAACCCGTATAACGCAACAATATTTTTTAAGTTAATAAAAATTCATGCCAGATCGTATGCTGAGAGTTATTCAAGTAATAAAACAAGCATGTTACTAAAGGAAATAAATCTGATTTAATTTAGAGAAAATATTTTATTGTTATACACCACATCCATGAAAGTCCTTTATAGGTTATAGGGTATTTTTCTCGCCTTCTTCGCATGCATTCGTGGTGTAGAGGGCAGTAAGCTCGTCACGTATTCGTAGTTCGAGTCCCGGCGAAGGCATTCACATTTTTCACTTCTCCTGGTTCTAAATAACCTAATGGCTCTATAAGTGGGGCCCGAACTAAAAAAGGTGGTGGATGATGATTCTCCAACACCGGGATTTGGCAACTGGGTCCACCAAACCCCAATCGCCCTTTAGAAGGGAGAGTATATAAGGTATTTCGTCCGCCTTCTTCGAATGCCTTCGTGGTGTAGTGGTCAGCATGTTCGGCACGTATTCGAGAGGTCCGTGGTTCGAGTCCTGGCGAAGGCATTGCGCATTTTTTATTTCTCCTGCTTCGAAATAATCTAATGGCTCTAAAAGGTCTTTATTTCGGCGAGCGTTGGTCGTTGACATATGCTTCCGATTACAAAAATATGTCAAATGAAGCAAAGATTCATTTATTGACATTTTTAAGGACATCTACTCTATAAAAATTACGAAATCTGACTTTGTTCCTATGTCTATCTCATATTAGAAAAAGTGAACGTGTGTGCTGTGAACTCATTATTCACGTTTAAAAACTGTTACGTGTTGCCATACTTTTCTTTTATATTCGCTATACTGTTTATATTTGGGATATAATTTGATGAAAAGTATCCGAATAATTTACACCGAATAGCTTAACTTGTAAAATTGTTACTTCTCGATGCTGCAATAAAGGTTCGAAATTTTTTGTTTAATTATTTTTGCTCTTTCGACAAATTTATTCACAAAGATTAAGCAAACTGTTAACTCGCAAAAATGCTAATTTAGTACCTGAAAAATTTTAGAAAACTTTTTTTTAAATGTTTAATTTAATTATTCTTTGTTTTGAAGCCATGTATGGCAAAGATTCGTAAAGTATTTTAAAATGGAATCCTAAGTTTAAAACTTGTATTTTTGCAAACAGGTAAGCTGTCATATTCATATATTAAAGCTGTTAATTGTAAGATTCCAATAATATAATCTGTCAGCATGTTATAAGACTTATTATTATGATCTGTATTCTGTAAACTGCTCAGATGTTAGTTAAAAATTTTATGAGATGAATTAGCTTCAAGGCATGAGTTGTTTACTTTAGTTATTATTTATTGTTACTTTCGCTATTATTGCTAGCATTAGCAGTGACGTCAGTATTTTGGTAATGGGATTCAAAAAGCCGAAGACGGGAGGGGGGAAGAGAGAGAGAAAGAGGGGGGCAAAGAGAAAAAATATATGGAGCGTAGACGTGTTGTTGAGGTTGGTGGTATTCCAAAAATAATAATTACATACTTAATTGGCAAAATGAAACAATAAAAAAAAATTCAATAATATATTTTATTTTAAATGTCTTGGTTCTCCTAGTTCCTTTTTTCCCTCCCATTCTGAAATATTAAAAAAATGATTGTAACCAGCTGTGATTACAAAATATTACAAACATAAAAAGATCATGTGCAAATTATGAATATACATATATGTAAAAAAAGGAAAATTAATTGAAATTTCGATTTTAATAGCTGTAGTCGCACTCAGCTGATCAACGTGTACATTTACAAATAATTTTTCGAAAATGAGAGTAATCAAAAACTTTGAGAGATTATTAAGCAGTCAAAAAACTTTAGTTCTCTCCGTGTTAACATCAATCAATATTAACGCCTCAAAAAAGTTACTCGAGACAGATGACTGGACACTGAAAACAAGGGTTTAACGTTTGCACAGGGTACAGATACGTTGGCTGGTTATTTTAATTTAAAGCGTTATTCGATTCATTAATTAACGCAAATAGTTGCAATTACCAATTGGCTTCGCGCTCATACGGAAGCCTGTCAGTGTTTTATAGAATACGAATTTTATAACATTCAGTGAATAAGACCTTCATTTTGAAAAAAGGTTCATAGTTTAATATTTTTCGCAATAATCTGCGTAGAACTACTCGTTGTTTAATCTCTTAACCTCAAAACCCTTTCCTAAACGATATTTTATTCTAATTGCTTACAAACGCAAACATTTCGTCTTCAGTTTATGTACGGTTCTTGAATATGATCTTCTATCTTAATATCAAATATCTCGGTCACGTTTAATCACACAAGAGTCAAACGTTTTGTGTTTTATTCACTGTAACGAGTAAAAAAGTTTGCTAAATAAGTACAGAGACGGGAGAATTGTATAAAAAGTTAGGCTTCGCTAATTTTTACAAAAATGATTTCTTTCAATTTAAAAATGCCAAAACATTAATATTTGTGTCTTTAAAACATTTTTTAATTGGAAGTACATGTCTACGACCAACGGTTGCGAAAATAAAGGTCTAGTAAGGATTTTCATGATCACGGTGTAGATTAATAATAAAAAAGTAAATACAAATTTAATGCATACGTACGTTTATAAATTGTAGCTTAACGATACATGTACTTCCCAATTAGGTAGACAAGCTGTATGCGACGAGTTATCACCTAGTACAGAGCTTTGCTTACTTTGTCTGAAACCCAACAGAAAGTGAATAATTATTCTGCCCATAAACAGAGTTTATGCAAGGTGTCCCGAAAGGTTGTTTACAAACTTTACGTGCTGGTCTATCAGACCATCTCGAACCAATGTTTTAGGTAACAAGTTGTGTCTAGGAGCCTGATCAGCCTTCGTTAGAGGAAGATGTTCGCAGGAGTATCAGAGAACGGAAAGTATGATCATTTCAGGCGATGATGTTGCAGGAGACGGTTATATCCTCTTGCAATATGTGTATACTGTTGGAGCGAGGTATACCCAAGTCGTGTTCGCTTATTCTGATACTTGTTCTTGTGTTTCTCTATATTTTCATATACATATATACAGCTTCCTCTACGACAGTTGTGCGTGTATTACGCTGCCAACGATGTGGCTGTTTACTCGAAATGCTACATCTGCTGTACAATTGTCCAAGCAATGAATAACTTGGCAGACGTCTGTTTGGGGAAGCTCTCTCGGTACATGCGCCTCGCGGCTTGTCCATTTCCAACCATGGCCCATAAATGTAATGCACATCGGTTAAATTCTCATTACTGGACCGATGCATCCTTGTTCTACAACTTCCTCGCCTGAAATGATCCCACTTTCTGCTTCCAGTATGCCTTGGAACATCTTTCTCTCCAGCTGCAGTTGGCCTCAGTTGGTTTCAGATACAACTTCATATATAAAACTTATTCTTCATGTCTGACAGACTAGCATGTAAAGTTTGTAACGGACCTTGCGAAACGTCTTGTATTTGCATAAAACAAAAGCAACTATAAAGTAAAATTCTGTAACTTGTAATATGGAAATAATACTATAAATAATTTTTAGTCACAGCCACTACTTACGGAGCTTAGCTTTTCAACACTGAACAGCAGGGGTAAATGGGAATGGTCTGACCAGCGCTGCTCATTAGCACACATGTATCGCTTTACCCAAGATGACCATTTTTCGTCAAGGTGCAAGGGCGCCTCAGCATTAAGACACGAAAGTACTCGGCCCTCTTGTGAAGTTCAATGTGTACTATGAAGAATGCAACCTTCGTCGCGGTATTCTGGAACGTTTCTTTGAAGGTTTAAGGGGAAAATCTCCTATTTGAATAAAGGTGGTGGCGCCTTTTCAAGCCTGTGACTGTCATGAAGACATAAAGAGTGTCCGACACCCTTATGAAGCTCAGTTTTGGCCATGAAGAAGACAACTTGATGCCCATGTGAAGATCTAAGCGAATAGTAGTCGACCTCAATAAAGGTGCTGACAGCCATAAGAAATTTAGAACGTACAATTAATAAAAATGGTTTTTATACAGTAAGCTTTCATTTAAAAGAGATATGCTAATTAATGCGCTAAATGGTGAAAAATAATTTATCATATAGTTTAATGCAAATAATACATTAAGTAATTATATTTACAGAATTCATTTACAATTTTACATCGCGAATAAGAAAAGCGTAGGACACATAACTAACGAAATCGTTAACTTAATTTTATTGTCAAATGTGCAACCTATTCTCTTTTTAATTTTCAGTTAATTTAATTTTACTGTCAAATGCACAAGCCACTACTTTTTTAATTTATCATGGGCGCCCCACCGTTTTATTATTCGCGATATGAAATTGTAGATGAATTCTGTCAACATAATTATTTAATATATTATTCCCATTAAACTATATGATACATTATTTTTCTCTTTTTAGTGCATTAATTATCATATCTATTGTTAATAAAAGCTTAGGGTAAAAAAAAAATTAGTTGTATTTTATTTAAAACTAGCGGAAGCACCTGAACCCAGTTAAGTTAGATTGACAGTACTGCATCTAACAGAAAACAATAGCGCTGAAATCCTTCTGTAATAATGATGCAAAAAATAAGATTCGTAATCACACATACTTCAGTCTGATGCGATATGGAACCCAAATAAAAAACTAATTCTCTCTCATTATATCAGCAACGATGGTACCCAATTTAAATTATTTTCGTCTTTCTAATCAAATGGTCGTAAAAGCTCAAGTTCCATCCACTATTTCACCTATATTCAATTTTAGTCGATTGAATGTGACAAAAAAATTGATTATAATTGATTAGAAATCAATAACGCGAACAAACAAACAAACACACAAACGGGCATTCTTCTTTATATATATAGATTTTGTAAAACTTACAAATTTTTCATTAAAAAACTCTACGATTTAAAAGCGAGCAGTAGTAACACATTTCGAAATAAAGCACTTTATCTCCAAAGCTGGAGTTGGAAAAATGAGTGCGAAAAAAATGAGGGTTTTCAGAGTTTAATATCTCGACTGATTAATAGCGTTCGAAGATGGGAACAGTCGAAATGGCTTCGCGCGAATTTTCGGAATCGAGAATAATGTATTTAATCTTTGGCAATGCTATTTTTAATTCAACGTAAAACTTAGAAATTTTTTTTATTAACAAACTCTGCAATTTGAAGGCGAACAATGGCAACGCTTCTCAAAATAAAGCAAATTTTTGTTTCCAGCTTGCGAGACTGTTGCCACTCGGAAAAATGAGGGCGAAAATTATAGTTTTTAAAGTTTTTAATTAATATCCCTGATTCTAGCTACTTTTTTTTTTTTGCTTGAAAGAATTGGCCGTCGACCTTTTCCAGCTCCCGGAAAACAATTGTAGAAAGTGTGGTCAAAGAATATGTATTGTTAAGAATATGTATGTATAAATATGTATGTATACATAGACGTTCTTTGGTTTGGTGACGATAGCTATACTAGTGACTGAGTTATTAGAGGACAAACACAGAGACTATTATTTATATATATAGATTGAAGTATAGGATAATTAAGTAGCGTACACTTTAATACTCAGTTCATTCGTAAAACATCCTTTCTTTCATACGCGTTGTGTCTTTTATTATGATTTAAAACTCTTTGTCGAACAGGATTCCATTCAAAATTCTTAACATTCTTTAAAAGGTCTGAAATCGTAAATAACCATAGAAGCCCGTAAACAATTCGAAACATTTCATGAGTGTCCGAGAACTGCTAGTGGTTCTTTTGTTCAAACCTGTTAAGACTCCAAAGTGCTAAAACAGCTGCCACGTCCTCCCCTGTCTTTTTTTTTTCTAAGGATTGCCTTGTGTACTCACTTCGTATTGTTCGGCATTTCTTGTAAAAGAAACGGGTGATTTATTTGTCATATCCCTTCAAGTTACCATTTTTGCGAAGTTCGAATGCCGCGTCGAATACAACCCAATTCAATGACCTCAACCCTTCATCAGTGAGATACCAATTGCTTACAATATACCCGTGAATTTTTAAATATCCACATACATGTAACATGACTTCTATCGTAACTGTATTCGATAACGCACAAACTAGAAATGTTGATCAAATAAAACTATAGCTAAGACACTTTTGAATGCAATCCATTAGAAAATAAAAGCAATACCAAAATCTGACGCCAGTGACATATTTTTCTTGCTGCTATTACTTCTAATGTACCAAATTACTTTCCAGGTATACAGGAATTATGACATTCCCCACGTGGGACCTTTATAGTGCTAATACGAGAGATGTTCCATAGTTATAGGAATTCAGGTACATATTTGTTATTTCGTCAAATTTCATGGCTGCTGCAATGCAGTTTTTCAACACAATCACCATTTAATTGAATACTCTTATCCCAACCAAAAACTAATTTTTTTAAGCCTTCCTCAATGAAAGTTTTCGGTATCTTCTCAATCCATTTATTTATCTCTTGGTTAAACTTTCAACTCGAACATTCCGTAAAGCATTTTTAGATGTGGGAACAGAATTTTACTCCTCAAAGACGCTGTACAATCTCGAGAGCAAAAGTGTGGAAACAGAATACTCCTCACAGAGGCTGAACAATCTCTGAAGTTTCCACGCTCTCTTTCCAGAAAAACAAAAGTGATTGCTATTCGTGTCTTCCATGGTTGCAGAAACAGTGCCTAAAAAAATGCGCCAGTATCAGTCAACGGCCTAAACAATATTGCAAGGAACTGAATCGGCCTAAACAATATTGCAAGGAATAGCTGCATAAACACGTCAAGATTGGACTCTGACGGATAGCGTTGCCAGGAATTGCACTAGAGCTTAATTTTTAGAACTTTCTAAAGACCAAACTTAGTTAACACATCCAGTTAACAAGTGGAAAATCCGTGGTTCGATTTCCGACAAGAAAACTGATTTTCCTCATTTACCCCCCCCTCTGCTTCAAAAATGATTTACAGTCTTTAATGCTTGCTCCCAAATCAAAATGTGGTGAACCTTTCGTCGCCTAGGTCGTTGTCATCTCCTAGGGCTTCCCTTATTTTGCATAACAAATTTATTTTAAGTTGATACCTTTCCTGAACTCCTCAACTTTCCCTAGTATTTTCTCGCCATGATATAAATTTGAAGTTAAGCGAAGTGAGTATTTAAACGGGTGAATCTCTGAGTTTATTCAGAGCGTGTTTCCGCTAGCCAGCGCACGCTTCGTTGTAACGCTATTTCGCTGTTACGCTAGTAATCCTCTTGGCCATTTCGGATTATCGTTCCGCCTGTTAGGTTTTTGTGACTCAACCTGTTTGACGTAAACTTAAAGTGCTAATCCAGCACTATTCTAATTTAGATTTGAATTGATTTATATTCTACGTTTGTTGATGGTGTTTCTGTAAAGCACGAAGATCGTGCCTTTCTGTTCAACTTTGAATTAATAACGGTTACTTTTCACCCTTCTTCTGTGCTGGTAATTTATTCACGCCTGTACGAGAATTCGCCAGGTTCATTATAGGATCTAAGTTAATTTATGTGGAATAACAGAGACAGACCTTACAATCTGAACAAGGGGGTAACTAAAAGGAGGGAGAGGGCAATTCATTCAAAGCTGCGCACTTTTTATGTGAGACGTAATTTTAAAGTTTTTAGCCACAGATCATTAAAGCAGAAAGAGAAAAAAATGATGCTAAGTAAAGAATCAAGAGGTGACAATAGTCTTATAAACTTGCATTGATGAGATGGCTTTTTCTGTCGACAGAATATTGGAACAGCCTCATACTCTTGCTCTGTTTTCCTTTCTCCGTAGGTACTATTGAGTGAAAAATATGAATGATGACAATGACCACAATGGCAAGTTGAGCAAGATAATTACAATGGCATTAATAAAGAAAAATTCTTCGATCAGAATTTTATTTCTGTTAGTGCTAAGGAAGACGAAATAGAAAAGTGGAAATTAGATTGGAAAGGTCGATTCATTTTGCTCTAACTTGTATTCTTTAGAATGCAGTTCCCAATCTTATGTGTTACTATATTCTGCTACTTTAAAATAGGCACTTCAGAGTCATTTTTCTCCACCCTGCTTGCCTCGTAAGCATGATTATGCCAGCTGCGGTAGATAGTCGAGTCTCCTAATTCTTTTTTTTTCCACTTCATTTCTGTTCAGCGAGTTTCGCTTCATGAAAAGAGTACGAATGAAGGTTGACATGAACTACAGATTCAAATAAAATGGGAAAAAATAAATATTGTGTTGTTATGTACCAAATGGGAGAGGAGGGCCGGAAAGGCATTGAAGTGTCTATTTAAAGTAACATGCTATAGCTAGGGAGTTTTTCGACATAAAACATCGATTAAGAAGTCTCTAAGGCCTACAAATGAGTACCTTGCCTTGAAGAAATCTTATTCTCTCTACCAAACAGCAACTGAAGTAATGAAACAGATGTCGCTTATGCGCATCTGCATACAGAACGTTTGTGTCAGTAGTAGCTGGCATATACTTTATATAATACAGCGGTACCTCGGTATACGTCCGCTTTAAAATACGTCCAACTTGGTGTACGTCTTGTTTGGACGCGAACATTTTTATTTAGTGTACGACATTTGTTTGGAATACGACTCGAGTTCTATGAATTACGACTGCTTGCATTACACTTGTTCAGCTCTTTCGAGGCTGTGTTACTACTGTCCATGAGCATCAGTATGCCTTTTGCTAGTATTCAATAAACAACCCGCCATATAAATGTATATTTTCAAATGATTTTTATGTTTTTTCAATAACAATGAGCCTTGGATCACATCCCCATGGAGGTGAAAAAAGAGATTGCTGAAAAATATTGTTACGAATTTTGTATGCATACGTAAATAATTTTAATGAAATTGTATGTGAAAATGTATTTTTTGTGTAATATAATATGAAATTCTTGAAAGAGACAATGCTGTGTAGGAAAAATAAGAATACGGGGGTAAGTCTATTTGACATTGAGTAAGTGGCTAGCTCAATAAATTGGCAAGATATCGCCAAGTAGGCGACGGTTTTGGTGTCTAACTTGGAGAGAAACTGTCAGACTTTGCGATTATTTGGCAGCATTTTGGTCCGGTCTCTGTATAACTGTAATTGGTGTTGTGATTGAACAAACGTAATTGATGCAACCGTATCCGGCCCTCATATACCTTCCAGTAATTTCGAGAAGTAGAAGATACTAGAGATTTCTCAGAGAGAGAATCAGAGAAATTTTAACAAATGTGGAAGAAGGAAAATGTTTTCTCCTACGTCTGAGAGATCAAACTAGAGTCCTCATGGATTGGAATATGAGATTAAAGTCATGGTAGAGATAAAAATGGGTACACAAAATACAAAAAAAAAATATTCAGATAGAGACAGGAAAATAACTATATACAATATACACAAGTATAGGAATGCATGTGTAGAATTTACGTTGGAAAATTTAAATCTCTTAGGATGTGTGCAGGATAAGGACGTAATTCTTTATCCTATGTAGAGTTTCGTAATGTAACAATTTAAACTTCATGAGGATGGTGACAAGTAGTAGTAGTTTTGTAAAACTTTCTTTTGATTTTATTGAGAAACTCGTTTTATTGAGATCCTCGTGCAATCTTTGATTGCGACTGCACACGTAGAACTGGGCTTTAATGACGCGCAGGTATTTACTTTGAACTTGTTGGAGTTTGAACAGGTTATTTTTGGTAAAAGTAGTCCAAGTTGGTGAAGCATAGATAAGGACTGGACATACAGTTGAGATATATTTTTAATACAGTGCCTTTAAGGCAACATTTTTATTGAGCCGGACACACAGCGAAATTTGCAATGTCGCGGCATAACGTTACCGAAACCCTTACCTAGGGCTGCTATAAAGGGTAGTAGCTCTGCCCATACCGATATAGTTTCTCAGTTGTTAGTTAAGAGCAACTTCGAAGTATTGAGATATCTTCGTGGGAGCTTTGTTCTTTACATTGCGTTGCGGTTAACGTTGTTAGTTGTTTGGAGTGTAACTACTGATTGTGCTTTGTGATACTGAAAAGAGCTGTACGAGTTCTTTTGTGGAGAGTTCCAGAACTGTAAAATGTTTCTTTGGAAAAATTAATTTTATCGAGCTATCATCGGTTCTCTGTTTGCATGAAAATAACTATCGCATCTGGAACTTAACTATTGCATACCGTATGTCGAGAACGACGGTATCTATGATTATGAAAAACAAAGACGCTATCAGCTCGGTTAATATTGCAAAGAAGGTGAAATCGATTACCAAAGAAAGCCCATTAGACACTGGAGCACGTTGAAAATTGCTTTTGATCTGGATAACAGAAAACATTTATGTTCAGTAATTGATTCATGTACAGTATATATTTCACCCACCGCATTTGTATTTTAGTATTAAGCAGAGTTATTTTGGTGTAAGTTAAAGAATCTGAAACGGACTAATGATACTTTCCACTGTATATTTTCTCCGATTTTGGTTGTGGAAGACCGTGACTAATTTATTTGTTTTTACTTAATGTTTTTATTATTTAATTCTCCTTTTATGACATATAAGAGCATATTATTCTGAAGCGTAAAAAAAATTCCGTCTTTCCCTTCGAAACTGCTGTGGTATAGATCTCCAATTAGAATAAGTTGGTTCAGTAGTTCTTTTTAATTTTAAAGTCGTATTATTTCTAGTGGAAGCCTCACAAATGTTTCAGAGCTATCTAATTTTTAGTCCAAAGGGGTTTTGTCTCTGAAGGTCTATTGTTTTCGTTTCGCAATTTTGCGTCGGTTCACTCCGTTTCACTTTTCAAATTGTTGCGACTAAATATAATCGTCTTGTATTATATTTAAAGAAATTAAATAATAAAGAATCTGCGTAAATGTATGTATGCTTCTCTCATTGTGATAAAACGACGGTATATAGAGCCATCCAATTTTGAATGACGTAATCCTACTGTGAATATGGGCATCTGGAAGCCCAAATTTGAAATTTGGAATTTGTTTTATTATCGATTTCATATTTTGTAAAACTTTAACTAATTTTTGATTAGTTTAAAATTATTTCGCGATATTTTTCTTGAACTGAATTTTATGGTTTAAGTGCGAAGAACATGATAGTTAATAAATAAAGTAACTCACAAATGTTAAAAAAAAAGGCCCCTTTAGACGTAATTTAAATCTGAAACATTTCAGATTTTTTATTATTAGTCCAAAGGGGCTTTAGTCCCCGAAGAACTATTGTTTTCGTTTTGCGATTTTGCGTTGGAAACATTGAAAGTCTGAATCACTTTTCAAACTGTTGCCACCAAATCTTGCGGCCTTGTATTATATTTAAAGAAATTAAATAATGAAGAATCTGCTTAAATGTATGTACCATATTTCTCCAAATGTAATAAAACAACGGTACCTAGAGCCATCCAATTTTGAATAACGCACATTTCCACCCGAATATGCGCATCTGGAAGCCCGAATCTGGAATTTGTGTTATTATCTATTTCACATTTTGTAAACCTTTAACGAATTTTTTTATGAACAAACTGAAACGATTTAAAAGCGAGCAATGGCAACACTCTACCGAGGGGGGTAACCTTTTTATCTCCAGCGTGCAGAATTGTGTATCGGAAATTCTAAAGATATGCTCATTTTAAAATTATTTTGCGACATTGCTGTTGAATTGAATTTTATGGTTTAAGTGCGAAGAACATGATATTTAATAAATAAAGGTAACACACAAAATGTTAAAGAAAAGCCCCTTTGGATGTAATTTAAAATCTAAAACCTTTCATTTATATATATATACCATGCACCTAAGATTTAAAACTTATAATCTTATAAATTAGACTGTTTTTTGTAACATTATTAGTAAGGAGAATGATTTTAAAAGTGGCCTCATTCTTGAGCTCAATACATTTGTATTAAAAAACGTTATAATCTGCTTTGATTTTACGATCTTAGCTAATAAAACTATGCGTATTTCTGTCATGACTATTACATAAATTTCTTTTAAATGTTATCCAAAAATATTTTATATTAGATTTCTTTTGCCAGAAATACTTAGCAATTAAACTAACCTTTTTTTTAATGTTATAATAGTTAAAGAAACGCATCTACAAAAGATGGCGCCACATTAAAATGTTACGATGGAAATTCTAGCTTCTTGTATTTTCCCTGAACGTTTTCAGAATTGCCGTTTTTATCCCTAAAACTTTTACCAATTTTTTACGAAAAAATTTATTTTGAAATGTATTCATTACAAATTTTTGAAGAAAATGTAGAAAAACTACATAACTGCCGCTACATAATGTCCCATTACTTTATGTAGTGGAACATTTATTGATTTATTATTGTCCAAATTTTCGGAATTAATTTATTAACTTCGGAATTAATTGATTAATTCCAGAAATGTATTAATTTCTCAGACACTGCTATGCTTATTGAAAAACGTCCCCCCTTTTTTTTAAGGAAAATGGCATAAAATAGTTCTTACATGAATTTAAAGTAGCTGCCGAAATTAAGTTTACAATGTCATTATCCGTAAATGTATCTACGCACTTTATTTACAAATTTCGGCTTTGAGACTGAAATTAGGGAAGCGTGGGAACGTGAAGCGATTTTTAGCCCAAAGAGCATTAAGGGCTATTAATTTCGTTTTGGCATTTTGCGTTATTTCAGGATAAATGTCGTTTCATTTTTCAAACTGTTGCCACCAGACTGTTGCCTGTACTATATTTAAAGAAATTCTACATAAATGTATGCATGTTTCTTGTATTGTGATAAAACGATGGTACCTAGATCCACGAAATTTTGAATAACATATGTTTCCACCCGAATATGGACATCTGGAAGCCCAAATTTGGTATTTGTTTAATTATGTGTTTCATATTTTGTAAAACTTTAACGAATTTTTTATTAACAAACTCAACGATTTCAAAGCGAGCAATGGTAACACTGTACGGAAGAAAAAAAAAGACATTTTTCCCCCAGCGCGCGAAACTGTGTATCGGAAATTTTAAAGATATGTTTATTTTAAAATTATTTTGCGATATTGCTGTTGAACTGAATTTTGTGGTTTAAGTGTGAAAAACAGTAAAGGTAACACAGAAAACGTTAAAAAAAAAAAAAAAA
>KK115469.1:141922-157268 GCA_000611955.2 Stegodyphus mimosarum
AAAACGCCTCCGTAATGTAAAATCTGAAAGCTTTTAGATTTTTATTTTTTTATTTTTAGAACGCAGAAGGGCTTTTAATTTCGTTTTGGCATTTTGCGTTGTTTCATTATAAACGTCGGTTCCCTTTTCAAATTGTTGCCACCAAATATTAGAGCCCTGTGTTATATTTAAAGAAAATAAATAAAGAAGAATCTGCGTAAATGTATGTATTTTGGTACCATTGTGATAAAACAACGGTACCTAGAGCCATCCAGTTTTGAATTACGTAATACTTCACCGAATATGGGCATCTGGAAGCCCTAATTTGAAATTTGGAATTTGTTTTATTTCATTTTTTTTTTTTTTTTTTTTTTTTTATTTTTGGATATTTTTGTTGCAAAAATTTCAGTATTTAGATTTATAAATTATTTTAGCCTTTCGCAGGGATGATTTTTGGTTTGTGATAATTAGAACCCTTTCTAAAACTTTACTTGTATATTCGGGATTTATTGCCGGCAATTTTGTTGATTTTTATTTTATTTGTTCACTAGCCACTACGCGGCCAGCCTTCGTTTGGCTTTTAACTGTGCCGGAAAAGTGTCTAAAGGGAACACCAAACATTAAATTTAGAAACATAATTTTATTGTTCTGAACAACTTTATCAAAGAAAAAAAATTTCAATAAAAATGTATTACATATAAAGAAATTACAATGAAATAAGCAGTATCCCTTAACACAAATATTAATTATCCTAATAAATAAATTAACCAACTTCCCATTACCTTCTCCTGGCAAAAGTCTAGTATCTGTATCATTTTTATATGTTTGATAAGTGCTCAATGATGATTACGAGATGTACATAAACATCGTTCATTTTACATTCTACTCCAATAATTCTATATTACAGTTATGATTAATAATAATAATAGATACAATTACAGTTGTAAGGTTTTAGTTTAAACTAACAAAGTTTTATTTTAATTTGCCTTTTTCTATTTGTTCTTATTTCAACTTCCCGTTAGAATAAGCGCACGTTTCAGCTTTATGCTAATTTGAAGTGGAGCCAAGTTTCTATTTAAGCGAGAGGTAGGAACCTCTCAGTGTGAGAGAGCTTTTAGTCTCAGACCACTGCTACTCTGTTCGACGTTCGCCTGACTAGCTAGTAATTAAATTCTAAGCCTTAGTGCTGTTACTCTATTACTTATTGAAGTAAATCTAAGTGCGTTAGTATTAGTTAAATCTTGCTACGCACCCTTTAGCATAGAGGTCAACCTCGCGTTTATAGCTCTGTGAGCAACGACTACTTAATTTCTAATTAGCTTTAGTTTAAATTATTTGATTGTTCAGTTTAGACCCAAGTGCGGTCATTATTTTCTGTATCCCTCCCGAGTTGGGAAGTGGCTGTATATAATTGTGGTTTAATAAAAGAGGATTTTAAATCCTTCTGAAGTGCAGTTCTTCTACCACTTAACCAGTTTTCTACCACAGAACATAGCTGCATTCAGCTCCCTGTTCAAGATCAGGACTTTCACTTTTCAAGTATTTCACGAATATGTTCGCCAAGAGGATGCACAGAACACTCAGTCCTGACACAGTTGCATATCTAACATCTCCCTTTTTTAACAGAAATAATAATAATAAAATATTGTACATATTCTTTTAAATAATGAGGTTTTTTAACAGTCCTACCAGATTGAGTAACGTAGTTATGTCCATTTGCAAAATTTGGTGATATTTCACCTCTTTCAGTATTTTGTGTCTTAATATTTCTACTGTATGCTGAAGAATTTACAGGTACATCTAAATTTGTAGTACCGCTACTAGGTATTTAGGTTGTTGGGTTCATCCACATGTTCATCCTCATGACTTTTATTTTCATAGTTGCTTTGCATTGCTCTTTCTGATTAGTTCCTTTAAGAATGTCTCTTTGGTTTATTTCTACCATTCTTCGATCTGTTCTTATAATCCTGTATGAACGTGGTCTTTCCGCTTCCTCTATAATTTTTCCACTTTCATTTAGTTTTTTCCCCTTTGTCTTTTATGTACACTTGATCTCCTACTTTCAGTGGTTTTAATGGTCTTACATTCCTATCATAATAGCTTTTTTGTAATGTTTGTCTCTTCAGTAAATGTTGTTTGTGGTCTTCATATTGTTCAGTTTGAATGAAATTATCTTTTATAGGCATCAATCCATTTACTTTTCTTTCAAACATCAATTCTGAAGGTGACGTAATTTCATCTGAAATAGGAGAGTTACGATATTCCAGTAATACCAAATATGGATCCTTGTTGTCAACTACAGCTTTTTCTAACTTTCGCTTGACAGTTTGAATATGTCTTTCAACCGTTCGATTAGACTGTGTATAATGTGGACTTGAAGTCCTGGTTTCAAAATTCCATCTTCTTGCAAATTCTTTAAATTTCTTGCCATTATATTGTGGACCATTTTCCGAATATACTATTTTATTACTATCCGAATATAATATACCATGTTTAGCCAAAATTGATTTCAATTGCTTTATCACTGCTACACTTGACAAATCTTCCAAATGTCCAATTTCAACATATCTACTAAAATAATCTATAACTATTAGATAATCTCTTCCTCAAAAGTAAAAGAGATCTGTTTTCAATACTTCCCATGGACCATTAGGTATTTCTTTAGATATCATTGGTTCTTTAGTATTAACTTTTTGTAAACTTAAACATGTTGGAAAATTCAGTACCAAATCTTTAATTTCTTTCGACATTCCGGGCCAATATAATATTTCTCTTGCTTTGTTCTTGCATTTTATTACTCCTAAATGACCATAATGAATTCTACTTAGCATATATTTTCGTAAACTTCTTAGTACAACAACGCAGGAATTTTTAAATATTAATCCATTTGCTTCTGATAGTTCTTCTCTGAAGTTAAAATATGGTTTTGCCAGTTCTGGAACCATACATTTTTCATCTGGCCATCCAATTTTAATTAATTTCTTTAAAATTTGTAGTTCTTCATCCTTTTCTGTTTCCAGTTGAAAAATTTCCATTTTGCCTTTAGACATTGGTATACATTCTACAGCCAATTCTATAACTTTCTATATCTCCTTCAAAAAAACAGATCCTTTATCAGTAAATGATCTTGATAATGCCTCCGCTATAAAAAGTTCGTTTCCTAGTTTATATTTTATCTCAAACTGATACGGCTGTAATTTTATACGCATTCTTTGTAATCCTACAGGGCATTTATTTCATGCCTTTTTGAAAATTGATTCTAACGGTTTATGGTCACTTTCCAATGCAATATATTTTCCAAATACATACTGGTGAAATTTCTCACACGCAAATACAATAGCTAAAGTTTCCTTTTCAATTTCAGCATAATTCTTCTGTGTATCTGTTAATGCCTTAGATGCATATGGTACTGGTAAATTACTCTGCAGTAAGACTGTTCCTAGTCCTTCTTGAAATGCATCTACAGATAAAACTACTGGCATATTTATATCATAGTACAGTAAAACTGGTTTATTTATTCAGACATCTTTTAGTCTTCTAAATGCTTTTTCATGTGCGGCATTCCAGTTCCAGATAACTTGTTTTTTCAACAAAGCTCTTAAACATGATGTCAATTCTGATACATTAGGTATAAATCTAGAAACATATGTAATCCTTCCTAGTAAAATTTCTAATTCTTTAACATTTTTTTATGGTTTTATATCTAGAATAGCCTTGTCTTCATCTGGCTTTAAACCATCTTTAGAAAATATGTGTCCCATATCTTTTATTTCATTCAGACCAAATTTACATTTATTTAAATTAAATTTAACATTATTTTCTCTGGCTCTGTCCAACAACTTCTTTAATCTTAAATCCTGTTCTTTTTATCTTTTCCACAAACTAATAAGTCATCTATGTATATCTGAACTCCTTCTAAATCACTAAAAATTTCAGAAAAACTTCTGTTGATGAACTCAGTCCATATGGCAACCTTAGAAAACAATATCTACCAAACGGGGTATTAAATGTAGTAAATTCACAACTTAAATCTGACAGTTTAATTTGCCAAAATGCTTTGTCTGCATCTAAAATACTAAACACCTTCGCATTTGTCATTTGAGATGAAATTTCTTCAAAGGTTGATAAGGTGCTGTGGATCTAAACACACTCTTAAATTACCATCCTTTTTTCTTACTACAACTAATGAATTAACAAATTCTGTAGGTTGGTTAACTTTCTTTATAATACCATCTTTTTCCATTCTTGCGAATTCCTTTTTTAATGGATTTAATAAGCTAAGTGGAATTTTCCTACATGCTCTATTTTACCAACAGCTCCTGGTTTTAATTTAATGTGATAGATATAATCAGTTAAATTCGCAGTTCCTTTAAATAAGTCTTGATATCCTTTAAAAGATTACTGCGCAAATTCTTTGTACTGGAATAGAATAGAAGAGAAACACGTCAATGTGACAATCAAATTCGCTGAAACAACCCCGTATTTGGTTTTTTGATATTTATATTTGTTTGGTTATTTGATATTTACTAAACCTTGGCGTACATTTATTACCTTTGTACTAGGTTTAATTTTTGCAATGTAGGTAAACAAAATAGATGGAACAGTTTTATCACATGCTACTACTAGAAATTTTACTTCATCCTTGTCCCCTTTCGATGTCTCACATAATAATTTACATTTTCCGACTACATCAATTGTAGTACCATTGTAATTATTTAAAGTGACTTTTGATTTAGTTAAACATTTATCTCTTAAATTTAGACAATGGTAATTCTTCAGTAGTTAACTGCCAGCAGCAAAATCAAGATCCAAGAAAGATCCAAGATCAAAACACATTACACTGAGCACCATTATCCAACTTCACTAATAAGTATTTAGATATGTTTACTTTTAGTCTTTCAAACCATTCTGTTTTATTTTTAGAAAATGGCTTTTTATCTTCTACTGACCCTAAAATATATTCATTATCATTATTATGCAACTCATGCTCTAAATTATTCTGTACAACATTAACATTTTTATAAGTGCACATTTTAGAAAAGCGATTTTTCTTTTTACAGTACATGTAAATATTATAAGCAGGACAATTCTATAACTTATGAAAAGTTCCACATTTTCTACATGGTTTTGGATTATTGTACGTATTTCCTTGATAGTTTGAAGATGATTTAGTACTTTGTTGCTTTTGTTTTACGTGGTATAATAATAATGATTTAGAGAGAAACATTAAATTTAAAAACCGCACAGAATTATCGCTGTGATGTAGTATTAATGCTTCAACGGTGTAAAGTTGAAGTTTAATGAAAACTCTAATGATGGAACACCGCAAGAAAATTTTATTAAACGTCTAAATTCTAAAGGCTACATACAATCACAAGAGAAAAACCTGTTCTCACATTTTGAAAAATCCAAATCATGTCTCTACGTGCGAGAGCTATACGTGGCTCTCGAGCCTGCGTTTGAAACATTGCCAACAAAAAATATCATTTGTTTTAAACAATTAAAACTAGTTAGCAACTATTTGAAAAATATATATTCGGAAATTAAATAATAATAATCATGTTATGCTCTCGAGTCAACCTTGCTTATTTTTAATGTTCAGTTTCTTCTTAATTTATGCGAACTTATGACATCGCCCTCATTTTTCTGAGTGGTAACAGGGATGATATCAGCAACAATGGCACGCATTCTTTGTTGCTGATATAATGAGAGAGAATCATCGATTTGATGATGAGAGAAAATCAGCGAGTTCCTCAAAAAACATAAAAAAAATGTCATTTGAATTTCGAGGTGCATTGGCTCTTGTCTAGATGCACCTATGCACCGAATTTTGTAGCTCTGGGTCTACTAGCTTACTCGCAGCACGAACGAAAGACACACACACACACACACACACACACGCACGCACGCACACTTATTTTCAAATAGCTTAGGCACACTTAAAGAGTTTTCAAAGCGCTGCACTCCCGAGGTTCTTTTTTTCAGTTTCATTTTTTCCCACAGATAAGAAACAAATGTTCAGAAGTGCTTAATTACTAGAACGAAGGAACCATCCTATTACTTATATTTTCTTCGCCATTTAGATTAGATTAGTCTTTTCAACGCGTCAGTAAACATACCGCATATTTAAAATTCAAAATTAGGGTATTATTATAAAAGTAATAGGTCTCATCGACTTCATTAATATTTGATTCATTGATCGTTGCACTTTTCAAAATTAGGATTTTTTGCGCTTCTGTTTCATCTTCTCATGCTTACTTAGGACCATAATTATCTTTTGTTAAATATAGTCTGGGGCCAGTTTTTGTTAGCCCACCCTTCTTTTGTCTGGCCTTAAAAAAATTCGCATCAAATAGTATGAATGTATATTTCTCTCAAATAAAATTGTCCCTTTTCTGGTTCCGTCGCATCTAAGCTTGATTTTCGACCTGCGGGCAGAAGGACTCTGCGGATGCAAAACAAGACATTCTCTGTGTTCTCTTTTGTGTGTTTGTTTGCCTTTTCGAGATGGTTTGGAAATTAAGTAGATTAACTTACCTTGGCAGTAAACGATGGATGTCTACAGTTACGAATGATACTGTACGGCAAATGAAGAATGATATGTTTAATAAAGAAAAACTGAGGCAACAGTCTTTAATCACACGAATTGAGAAAATAGAAGTTAAGTATGATGGTGTACCTTCAGCATGCACTTTAATGATGAATCGAAATCTGTCCACGCCTTACAACTGTGCAATGCATATTCATGAAGTGCTGTGCCAGCGCTCTGTTCTTGCTGAAGTAAATGGTCAGTTGTGGGACATGCACAGACCTTTAACTGAAAACTGCGAACTTCGTTTATTGAACTTTCATACAGCTCCATCTGTGCTAAATAAAGTGTTCTGGAGAAGCTGCAGTTTTTTATTGGGCTTGGTAGTTGAAAGAGCATTTAAAGAAGAATATTTTATCGATCTCCATAGTTGGCCAAAACCTAATGTTCAAAGTGGAAGTTATGTGTATGATGTTGACATTGGAATACCCAATTGGAAACCTACTCCAGAAGAACTGAAAACATTTACAGCTATGTTGTGGAAGTTAAGTGCTGAAGATCATCATTTTGAAAGGTTAGATGTTTCTCAAGACTTAGCAGAAGAAATGTTCAAACATAATCGGTTTAAACGACAGCAAATTCCACAACTAGCTGTAGATGGAAACGTTACACTTTATCGCGTAAAAGATCACATTGACATCAGCTTTGGTCCAATGATTGGAAGAACAAAATTTGTTGGTACTACACAAGTTACAGCAGTTCATCAACTCGATAATGATTGTGGGTATAGGTTTCAGGCTTTGTCAATTCCCAAGCAATTAACACTTAATAGTTTTGCATTTAGTGTACTTGCAGATCGAGCTAAGAAGTTGAACACTACTGGATTAAAATCACGTGATGTTAGTAATTCCTCTATAGAAAGTGATTCATCTCAAGAGAGTGATTTATCTCCAGAGAGTAATTCATCTCAAGAAAGGGCCTTATAAATAAGGCTGTTGTATGTCATAAATTTTTAAGGAATTTAATTATATTAAAAGTATTATAAATTGCTCGATCATCTTGTTTCTGTGTAAGATAATAATAGCATTATTCATTACTTCCGCAGAGTAGCTGCTACATAAGCTTTTAGTGGCGTTCGAAATTTGCATATTACAGACTGGGTGATTAGGTTTCCCAGTTTTACCAACCATGTATGTGTTTAGCAAGAATGTATCAGTTTCTTTTTATATTTGCTGCAATATTTTTTAAAAATTCGTGTTACATTCTGATTATCTGTACTTCTCACTTTAAAATTTTGTATAATTTGTGTATTTTGCAATATTTTCAAGTATACATGGGAGAGTAGCTAACTCACATATGCGCATTACATAACTTTACAGCTGAACAGTATACTTGGCTGTAAAAATGTAAATATTTGTCATATAGATTTTTATTTTTTCTTATAAAATTTTGGGTACTAATCTTCTATAATGGCGTTTGCATAATTTGGAGTTAAGAAAGTGCGACTTTTTTGTCAAATGTTATAAACATGCATGAAAATGATGACTGCAGTAAATGGTAATCCATTCAATATGTACACAATGTAAGTTATTTATATACACATAGAAGGAATTTAGTATAAGTTTGTATTTATTTTAGAATTTTACATAATTTTGTCAACAATTTATTTAAAATGAGAATGTAATTCAACAGAACATGTTTAATATGTATATTAGTTAGCCTATTTAATACAAAAATATGAGGAACTTATTTAAAATAACATATATAAACACGCTGTTAACATGCATTTAAACTCCACTTTTATCTTTTTCTTAGGAAATCTTTTTCATATATACACATGTGTGTATACCAGGTTGTTCAGTAAGTTCGCCGAGCGCCATCTATTCGTCAATATTAGACCTAAAATTTGATGCCATTTACATGTTTGTTCTTTCTTAGGAACACATCAAAAGTTTCATTTCGATCTGTTAATTTATTCATTATTTAACCGCCCTTTATATCTAACATGTTGTGCCTTTTTTCAGGTATGGGTAAAATTGAGCAACGTGCAGTTATCAGATTCTTTGTAAAGAAAGGTTTAAAGGCAATGGAAATTCATATCAAAATGGTGAATGTGTTGGGTGAATCTGCTTCTTCAAAAACAATGGTTTGCAAGTGGGCTAGTTTATTCAAAAGTGGTCGTACCAGCCTTGAAGACGATGCGCGAGAGGGACTTCCAAAAACTGCATCAACACCGTAAATCATCGGAACAATACAAGATATGGCATTGGAAGACCGTCTATTGACTGAAAGAGATTTAATAGAGGCTTTAGGCATTTCATTGGGCACAGTGAGCAATATTTTGAGTGTTAATTTGGGTTTCAAAAAACTCTGTGCAAAATGGGTGCCACATTCTCTAACGATGGAGCAAAAACACATTCAGATGCGACTTTGCCAGGAACATTTGGAACGTTTTAAGAGCAATAAAAGCGACTTTATCCATCGATTTATCACAGTGGATGAGACTTGGGTCTAACATCATGATCCTGAATAAAAGCAGGAGGCTAAGGAGTGGTGCGAACCCGGCTCTTCGGCGCCGAAGCGAGTTTGTGTGCAAAAATCAGTGAAGAAGGTGTTAGCATCAGTTTTTTGGAATGCGAAAGGAATTTCGTTTATAGATTACCTTCAAACTAGCAAAAAAATTAATTCGGATTATTATTGTAACCTTTTGAATCAATTAGACGAAAAAATTCGTGAAAGAAGACCCAGATTACAGAAGAAGAAAATCATTTTCCACAAGATGACGCACCTGCGCACACTGCTAAAATAACTGAATTGAAGTATGAATTGTTGCAATATCCAGCCTATTCACCAGATTCAGCTCCCTCCGACTTCTGGCTCTTCCCACACCTCAAACAATATCTCCATGGAAAATGATTTTCTTCAAACGAAGAGGTAATAGCTGCCTTGGAGGGATATTTTGCAGAGCTGCCGAAAAACCACTACAGTCAAGGGATCCATAAATTAGAAGACCGTTGGAATAAGCGTATTGAAGTTGAAGGAAACTACGTTAAAAAATAAAGTCAGTCATATATGTGTGTGTAAAAAGATTTTCTAAGAAAAAGGTAAAAGTGGAGTGTAAATGCATGTGTACAGTTTATATTCCTTGGAAGGTCCTAACCACTAAGAATCTAAAAAAAAGTCTTACCCTAAGGTAGTACAAGTAATCATTGGAGAATATGGAAAGCATTGAAAGTAAAATAAAAAAGAAAAATAATAAATATTGATCTTCCTAGTTCAATGCTTCAAACAGAACTTATCAACAGAAGTGTTTTGAAACCTTGTACCGAGTTGATCAATGAGTTTCGAATACAGATTTCGTTCCTCTGAGATTTCCATTTGAGATTCATGACCGTAAAATTCAAAAGATATTTTCAATTTAGAGACCATCATTTAGAGACTCTCAAATGCTCAGATCTTTTTCTGAGCCATAGTCGCAGCTCTTAAACGGAATATATATGTTACCGTTAAAGTACGAAATCTGTTATTTCATAGAATACCTAGTTATTCCATGAAATAACTGATCTTGTCCGTTAAAGTGTAAAACTCTCTTGTATTTCATGGTTTAACTAGTTATTTCATAGAATAACGATTTGCAGCCCGTTAAAGTGTAAAATAATCTTCTATATCATATACCTTGGTTTTTAGTGTAAGGTACATTTACGTTTTGTTTAACAATGTGGAATGTTCGTGTAAAACCCAGTGTGTCAACAAAAAATGTTTTTGTTTTAGAAATAATGTTCTTTGTAATTCCAAGTGTCATTTTAGTAATCGTTGTTGTAACAAATGATTTTATGGTACGTTTCCATGAATACCATTTATACGCTGCATAAATTAGATAAATTGCTTCTTTTTCATTTTAATTGTATATCATTAGTTTATTTATAGAATACCTAGTTATTTCATTTTAGATAAATTGTTTATTTTACACTTTAACTGTCTCTCATTAGTTAATTTATAGAATACCTAGTTATTTCATAGAATAACTAGTTAAAGTGTCAAATTATTAACATATTACACACTTTAACGGACACGATCAGTTATTTCATGGAATAACTAGGTATTCTATGAAATAACTGCATTATATACTTTAACGGTAACATATATATATATATTTAAAAGTTGCAAAAAAAAAAATTGCAAAAAAAAGTTAGTTTATGTAATGAAAACAAGAAAAAGATGTAGCGGTGTTGATGGTATAGCAGGCAGATCCATCGCGAAAAGGAAGAATTCTGGGTAAAATCCTAGTATGTGATATAGCCTTGGCACGATTTTTGAAAATTGTTGCCAACACCAAGATGACTCATTTACTACTCATCATAAATACCATGTTTACTGCTCATCATAATGTCACCAAATCCTGTGTGTACCATATGCTAGGATTAAACTGAATTCTGGTTGTTTAGTATGTTAATATTTTGAATTCGTAATGACTAAAAAACTTGGCAGCTGATTAATACTAAATCTCTGTTTTATTTCAGTTGACATTTGTGGCCACAATTTACTTTGCGCTCTAATCGTGCCTATTCAAGAACATTTACAATTTTGATACTGTTGCAGTAGAAAGAAAGTGAGGGATATAGCGTCTTAATAAGAAGAGAGATAAAAGCTAAAGTGAGTATGCAGGCTCACCAAGAGAAGGTTTGGATTTAGGTTACTCCGAATCAGCTACATAATCAGCATTAGGCAAGCTATGTGACATAGATGAATCTAGAAATGGCACAGTCTAGAAAAGTTAGTATTATTTTTAAAATAGAGAGAGGAAATAAACAAATTAAAAATCAGGAATTAAGAGGCTGTTATTAAATCAAAGCTGATTATATATTTTTATCTTACATATATATGTACCGGAAAATTCAGTTTTTGCAGACTATATATATGGTGGCCATAATAGCAATAGCTGCTGTTAATCCCTCAAACACCAGCTGTAGCTTCTTTTTCACTGATGAATAATTGAAAATAGTAAGCATTGTGAATATTTTACAATGAAAACTGCTATATTAATACACTACAACTACAAATGAACAGTTAGATTGTTAACTTTTTTTTTCTCACACATGCGCAGATTGATAACCACTCCTTTCTCACCAGTGTAGAAACGCACCAAATCAACTTTTTCACAAAGGTCACTAACAGAAGACAAGTAACGAATTTTGTGATTCTTATGAAATTCTTTTTTATTATTATTATTTATGATCAGATAAGTAGAAAGAGTTTACAGATATTGTACATAATATGATATTCAGTTTCGAACAAATTTTATAATATACAAAGCCATATAAACTAAGAAACTGCAAAAAATAGAGTTAGTTTGAGAATGCTGATAAAAGCTCATGTTTTTCTTCCATATGACAAAGTTTATTATAAAAATTATGAAATTTTCAAAAAGAACTGGGGGGGGGAGGAGTTCTTTTAGGTTTAAATTAAGAATTTTCAAGTCAATTTTTTTTTCATAAAAATTTACAGTAGTATATTGGCTAATAGTTGCATTAATTGATCAGACTTATTAATTAATACCAAATAGATACTTGGCTTTTCTTGATAACTGAATATAAACAAAAAATGAGCTATAAAATAATGCAGATTCATAGACAGTATCCATATTCATAGTATTTTGCATTTCAAATATTAATAATGGACTTCTTCATTTTGTAATTAAACATAAATAAAGTTCTAAAGTATCTTCTAGACTCAACTTGCACTTTAATCTGCTGCATTATCAGACGAAATTTTAAAAATATGATTTAATTAACAAAGGATTTTGTTTTAGCTGTGAATATTGTTTCAATAATATTTAATCGTTTTTCTTTTTTTTAATGTAGGTGTTAATTTACTTTCAGCACAACTGCTGTTTGTAAAAGGTTTTTTATCTATCAATAAATTATTAAGGGATGCAAACTTTATATACTATCATCGATAACTTTAGTTGCTTAATTTTTTTTATAGCCAAGGGTAAACATAGTTGTTTAAGAGGAATCCCATCATGTTCTTGTTATTTTATTATTATTGGTTTTCAAAGTAGTATCTTATTTGCATTTGATGATTTTGTAAATTTTTTTAAGTGGATAAGACATTTGATTTTTAAGCATTTAACTAAACTAGTGAGTCATTTACTTATCTCATTATTACCCAAGGTGCATTACAATAGAAAGCTGATGTTAATACCTATATGAAAGATGTACGTACAGTCACAGTGCCGCTTCTAGATCATCAGCTGCCCTTTATTAAAAAATATAATGTGTTTGATAATTATTTGGCCGCCCATGTGCTATGCATGATCTTGCCCCTCACTAGGATTGACCCTCTACAGTGAAAGCTTATATGGAAGTTGATTGCACATTCTTAGTTTTGAGCAAGCAATCAACCTCTATTAACCACTATATTATTCCAAACTGTCTACATTATATTATTTTTATGATATCATACCACTTTATGCAATTTATCAAAACATAATGTACAAGTTTATGCAATTTTTCAAGTAACATGTTTTTAAGATGGAAATTTTAAGAAATATTCTTGATAATATTTCTAGAGCTACAATAACTTCAAGTTCTTTTACCAGTTTGATTGCCAGTACCAATCCTTTTAGATTGGATCCTAGCAGAGCCCACACCCTTGGCACGAATGATTTTGGCTGGCGATAATTGTGCCAATCTTGGTAACCCTACTTTGATATACTAGATTTGGCAAACCTAACTATTTCTAGAATTTTCATATTCGGCGGGTATTTCGAATTTTGCCATTTTGTAGTTGGTCATCGAATTGGACGTATGGCTGCTTGTGTGAGCGAGTATACATTAGAATTTTTTACTTTGTTGAATGCGAAAGGTAACAAAGAATTTATTCAATGGTGTATGAAGGAAGGATTGATTGCTTTGAATTATGAATGTCCTAAATGTAATGAGCGAATGGGATTATACGAACGAAAAAGTGTTGTTTTGGATGGATTCGAATGGAGATGTCGGAAAAAAGGTGTGAATGTGCATGATGTTCGTAGGGTGAAAATGCGCTTTAGCCCACTGCTTGGCGATGTTTTGATTGGTTTATGTTTTGTCGGGAGGTTTGTATGTATGCGATTGTGAATGATAGTATTTTTTATTTTAAATGTATTTGATTAATTTCTGTAATGTTTACATATATTTTCATTATGCATCCACCTTATCCCGCTATATTCACTTACCACTATTGTAAGTGCTATTTTTTATCTTAACTATATTTCATTAATTTCTGTAATGTTTACACATATTTTCACTACACATTCACCTTAACCCACTGTATTCACTTGCCGCCATTGTCATTTTCACTTGGGGACATTTCGTTGTGCCTTGGCGCATTTTTTTCAGTTTGTCGCTAAGGGTGTGGGCTCTCCTAGGATATTACCATCCTTTTATTGTTACGTATCATTTAACTCAGCATTTCAATATTTGATAAGAAACATTTTTATATATTTCTTGACAAATTATATATTTTCAATCATCAAACTGTTCAAAATCAGTGAGAATTAAATGAGATGTATAGAGATCTAGATGTTAAAATATTAAAAGTCAACTGTGTGTGTGGATCACAGTAGGCAATATGTAGTTTAAAAATGGCTTTTGCTAAATGGAGGAACTATTAAGCTTTATGCAAGCATCAAATAATTAATAAATTTTTTTTAATTGATTCATAAATTTAGAATTTTTAAGAAACTTGGCACTGATTGATATTCTGCAGGCATCATCATAACTGATATTTTGTGATTTTTTTTAAAATATTTTTTTATTCATGCAGAATTATTATTATTATTTTTTTATTAAAGGGGCTTTGTCGCTGAAGGACTATTGTTTTTGTTTTGGCATTTTGCATTGATTCACTATAAATGTTCACTTTTCAAATTGTTGCCACCAAATGGAACATTATCGCCCTGTGTTAAAGAAATTAAATAATGAAGAATCTGCATAAATGTATGTATGTTTCTTGCATTGTGATAAAACAATGGTACCTAGAACCATCCAATTTAGAATAATGTACGTTTCCACCCAAATGTGAGTATCTGGAAGCCCAAATTTGGAATTTGTTTAATTATCTATTTCATATTCTGTAAAACTTTTTACGAATTTTTGATTAACAAACTCAACGATTTAAAAGGGAGCAATTTCAACACTCTGTGGGGGGGGGGGGGAAAAAAAAACCTTTTTATCTTCAGCACGCGGAACTGTGTATCCAATTTAGAATAATGTACGTTTCCACCCGAATGTGAGTATCTGGAAGCCCAAATTTGGAATTTGTTTAATTATCTATTTCATATTCTGTGAAACTTTTTACGAATTTTTGATTAACAAACTCAACGATTTAGAAGGGAGCAATGGCAACACTCTATGGGGGGGGGAAAGAAACCTTTTTATCTTCAGCATGCAGAACTGTGTATCGGAAATTCTAAAGATATGCTCATTTGAAAATTATGTTGCGATATTGCTGTTGAGCTGAATTATGTGGTTTAAGTGTGAACAACATGATATTTAATAAATAAAGGTAACACACAAAATGCTAAAAAAAATCTCCTTTGGACATAATTTAAAATTTGAAACATTTCAGATTTTTTTTATTTAGTTATTTTTTGTTTTCAGGAAGTAAAACTTTTCATTATACTTTAATATTTTGTTTTATAGAATGTAAGCCAGTCCTTTGTTAAAATTTTCATATGTTACTGGGGTTCATATGTTCAATTTTTAAGCCATGTTGAAGTGAAACTGTGTTATATAAGGTATAAACATATATATATATATATAATGTTTCATAACAGTAAATTTTGTAAATTTT
>KK115469.1:157358-181862 GCA_000611955.2 Stegodyphus mimosarum
TATGTAAACTGTGTTACACAGGAGGTATAAGAAGTCTTAATTTGTAGTTAAAAAATTATCACAACTCTGGACATTAAAATTGTACTGTTCTGTTATTGGGACCGGATTCAGAAATGCATGCATGTGTGCAATATATGTGTATATATATATACACACTTACCAGTGTATGCATATATATGCATACATATATACATGCATACATGAACACATACATCCATACATATATACACACATTCCTGGATCTGGTCCCGATAACAGAACAGAACCTTTAATCACTATTAAAACTTAATCTAGTGTATCTAGTTTTTTCATGTATTCATATTAATTCCCCAAAATTTAAAAAAATAGAACAATTACTAAGTTTTTTATGTGTATTCAGTGCTTTAATACTTCAATGTATAGTAAAATTATTCTGTAATATTGCATTTGGGTGAACAAAATTATAAATATTTTACAACATAAAAAAGAAGAAAATAAACTGGTAGTTCAGGTAAATGGATCTTTCAGATAGTGTTGGTATATTGTTTGCCAGATAAATAGGAAGATATTTCAGATATTTTTCCTAATAGGACAAGACGCACCAGATAATTTTCTGTAAAAAAATATCGGAGCTAGTTTTGCATATTGGCCACTATTAAATATAATATATTACTGTTATCTCTTTAAGCAGTATTTTTGTGTTCAAAATTCAGTCAGTAGATTTTTAAAGTGAATAAAAAGTTTTGGTAATTCTTGATTATCTGCAACCCCCACCAAAAAGTTAAACTTACTGGTGACTTTAGAGAGCATTCACGAACTCATTAGAAAATAATTTTTCACCAAGCTAATGCATGACAGGCAATAACTATTTTCAAAATGGAATTTATTTAACACTATGAATTCCATACTAGAGCAAACAATCGATCAATAAAATTGGAAAAACAAGAAACACCGGTAATAAAACAGTTACCTTTTTATTTATTTTTTTTCCTTATTTTTTCCTTCCCCCTCTCTTTTTTTCTTTTTTTTTTTTTTTTTTTTTTTTTTTTTTTTTCCCCAGATTTTTTTTTTTTTATGTTCTTGTTCTCCCCAAGCACACAGCAATCTGTTCGTCCTTAAAAAGAACATTAGAACATTAGAATTATTTTCGGTGGGATGCAGGTAATGAGAAAATATCAAAGTTGGTAAAGTGCATCATTATATTTCCTGCTTTCACATTGAAATAATAAACCTAAGAAATGTATTTTGTATAGTTAGAAAAGGTTTACCTCCCTTGAAAGGAGTTCATGACAGTAATTGTAATCTAACTAGAAATTCCAAGTTGGTGTGTATGTTTTGCTATAGAAAATTGTTTGATGTATGTAGTCCTATAATTGAAAAGACGATGTTCCTTAATAACATTTTCTTATTTCTAATGTACTCAAACTGTTAAGATAAATGGCATTTGAAATTCAATTTAATTTTTGTTCCAAAATATAAGTATTAGAAATATTGATATTTCACATATGCCTTTGCATAAAAATAAATGTATGTCATCTTTAATCTTGCATTAGCACACATCTCCACAGAATAGTGACTCTCCAGTCTTTCTTTGTGTACTATAAGATCGATAAAATGCAAGATTCAGAAAGGAAATATTTAATCATTCTGCAGTTATTTGCATACAATCTTTCATCTTTAACCCAATTTAAAGAACTTCTGGATGCTATTTTAGAAGTCAGCTGTCAGGAATTCTTCAATTTCATTTGTTATTTTTTTTTGGATTTCTGAAATTTGCACTTAAAGGAGATAAAATAATTCATTAAAAAAGTGTTTAGCTGCATTTGAATTGTGTAAAAGAAACTTGTTCAGTCTTAGGAACTATAACAGGAAATATTAGCCGTAAATTCTATTTAAAATCGTTTCCATACGTAGATAATGTTTTTCAGGTATGTGAAAATATGGAAGGGCTATCTTCCTAATAGAGCTGCCACTATTAGACAGAAAGTAACCTAGTGGTTAAAGTCTGCTGAATGCTGATCTCAGTTCAATACGCTGTTTGCATGGTTGGTTTTCATGGCTTTCCCCATGTGTAATTGAACATGAATCAGTTTCTCTTAGAAAGTCCTCCATGAAGATATACCTCTGCTTAGGCTTATAGCTCTTATATGCTTTGCCATATTCAGATAACTTACCTAACTTAAGCTGGTTTTAAGAGATAAAAATTTTTGTTATGAAATGGAAAGTTATAATACTAGTAATAGTAATAATGGTAATTAAAAAAACATGCTTTCTAATTGAACGGGAACATGTGTTTTATTCAATCTAATATTTATTGAAGTTTATTTTTTAATATAAGTTCCTTTCACATTTGGTAAGAATGTATTGTAATGCTTGTTTCGTAATTAAAGCAAACTCCATTGGAACACAGCAAACTTTATTTAATAGATCAATTTCATAACTGCAACATATACGTCGAAGAAAAGGTAACATCAAACATTAACAGCCAAAACGTATTCTATCTCTTTTTAAATTAAAAATCATTATCTTACTTCGTGCGAGAACCGCACGCAGCTCTCGTGTTGGCGTTTCAAACATTGCCATTTATTAACAGATATATTTCAAATTCAACTATTTTAAAAGTTTAAGATTATTATTGCAACAATATCTAAAGCTGTTACAATCTCTCCCCCAACGGAGAAACTTTTCCGAAGAGAAAAGTTCTTGAACGCGACTTTCTCATTAATATTAAGAGAAGGCAAATAAGATTAGAGTTAAAAACCTCACTTTCTGGACAATGCAAATGCATTTCAGAACACTTATTAATCCCAGTTTCAACAGACACAGCACTAGAAAATGATACAGATGAATCAGCATTTTCTTGAGATTTTGTTGAAGTACATTTATCTGATTCACCAGAAGATTTTTTTAATGTCAGAATCGTTTCTAACAATATCATGATCCGAATTAACCACACACATTTTTGTTTCATCTTTTGGAACTGAAATGTTCTTGTTCTCAAGTCAAATGATGTCAGCTGCTTATCAGTTATTTTCCGGTCAGACTGCTCTCCGCCAATGTCAGAAGATTTTAAAGGCTCTTCTGCCTCTTCATCAGTTAGTTTAATTTTTCTAGATGTCTTTTCACTACTGTCAGCAGGTTTTACCTCTTGCTCTTTCTCTCTATCAGTCACTACACGCTTTTTTTCTTGTTGCTTATTATTACCACCAACAGAATTTCCAGTATTTTCAGATGATTCTGCCTTTACAGTACAACATTCAGAAATTTCTGATGCAGATGCCTCAACTTGAGCAGCATTTTTATCAAAAGATCCCATCACTTCCTTTTCTTTACCATCAGACATTACGTCAGCATTACTGCAAGATTTATTGTTTTGCACAACAGAATGAGTACTATCATCAGCATCTAACACTGTGGAATGGATTTTCTTCGTTTTAATTGATTCTTCAGATGACTTCATCACACATTCTGTTGAATCAACAGCTTTTACTGGTACTTTAGAAACATTTTCAATACACTGAGAATTGCTTTTAATGTCTCTTTTCACAGAATTCTGTTCTTTTTGCTTAAGGATATCTATTTTGTTTTTAGTATCTGTTTCACAATTCTGATTCGTTATCTCAGATTTTGTATAGATGCCTTCCCAGTTTAGTTCAGGAGCACTGACTTCATGCTTATCATTTTGAGTACATACAGGACTACAGTTTATGTTAGATTTTAATAATGTATCTGTTACTTCACATTCAGCAGCACTTTTGATGTCAGTGGACACTTGTGCACCACTAAAATTATACTTACTCAAATTATCAAAACATGTACCACTAAATGAAAGCTTTTCGTTGGCATTTATATTTTTACAAGAATTAGAATCCAGTTTTGATTTTTTATCATGAGTTACAGATTGAATAACACTGTTCTGAAGACCAGCCATGGGGTTATTATCACACATGTTCTGTAAGGCTTGCAAATGGGAGAAGCCTGAAACTTGTGATGGTCTGTCATCATGCTTGTAAGCTATATCTCCATATTGGTTTAATAATTTACTGTTTTTAACTTCAAATTTCACTGACTTCCGAGCATGTTCATAACTTCCTTTAACAGAATCATCTTTCACCATAGATAAATGTTTCTTTTTAAATGGCCGTGGTACTTGAGGATTAATGTTCATACTAGGGTTTTCTACATTAGAACATTTGTCATAGAGAGGATTTTCTACAACACTTTCTGGATGAATACTTCTCAGAGAATCACTTCTTTTGGAATCAGGAAGTAATGAATTTTTACTATCAACAGAAAGAGGCCCAGTACTAGAATGATTATTAGTCACTGATGCACTTTGTTTGATTCCATCAGAAGTCCGACAAGATATGCTCAAGTCCATTGGTACTTCATCATTGCAACTATTTTGGTGAATATTTGAATGAAATCCATCGCTGCATTTTAAAAGATTAGACTTTTCTGAAACATTGCACAAAACATCAACTTCATGATTCACAGCAACAGAACGGTTTGGATCTACGTGCTCTTTATTACTTGGTAATGAATCACTGGAAATTAAACTACATTCAGATTGAGCAGCAGCTAGTTTCTTTTTTTCATTGCTCCATTTCTCATACAATTTTATTTTCCCAACTTTGAATTTGCTTTCTTTTTCTCTTTTCGTTTGAGCTCTAGTAGTCACAACATTAACCTGATGAGAGTGATTTTGAGGTTCTTTTTCTTCATTCAGTAGTGCAGCAGTTCGGTTGCCTAATAAATACCTTCCTTTGTCGAGTTCGTTTCCAATAATGGCAGCCTTGGTTATTACATGTCCGAGATCGCAGTTTAGTTCGACTTCAGCCAAGGGTAAACAGGTTGGATTTAAATCTAATGGTTGTTGCACCCACACTTTTTCACCTGTCAGCATTTCTGGCGTGATGTATTTACGACAAACTATATCAATACTAGCACCTGAATCTCTTAATATAGGAATTTTGTAGCCATTTACGTATCCAATACTAGTATAAGGTAACAGAAATTCATCGTCCGGTCTTGAACTAATTCTGTTTAGATTAGCAGAAGATTCAGTACTATTCTTAAGTTTTGGACACTGAGGTCTTAGATGCTGATAGGACCCACAGTGGTAACATTGCAGTGACTTTCGTTTTTCATATTTATCATCTGGACGTGGACTACTAGGTTGATAGATCTTGCTTCCCGAATTAAACTTTGAAGGCCATTTATTTTCAGCATTATTTTTATCATCGGAATTTGTTTTACTTTGAGTTTTTGGATTGTATTTCCCTTTCCGCCGATCGGCTGCAAGATTTTTTTGGAAGTTTCCACGGACGTTTTCGTAGGCATCAAGTTTTTCGGCTAATTTCTTGGACGAAATCATTTCTACCCATTCGTCAAGAAAATGATCTCGAATTTCAGGAGGGACTCGACGCTTAAGCTGATCAATCACCATCAAGTCCAACAACTGTTCAAAACTCTCAACTCCCAAACCAGTTACCCATTCCTTGCAATAATTTTCTAATTCATAGCTGAAATCCACCCATGTTGATTCGGTACTTTTTTGATGCTTCATGAATTTCTGCCTAAACCTTTCAGGACTTAATTTAAAACGCTTTAGCAATAAAGTCTTCACATGTTCATAATCTTTAGCTTTATCAGAGGGTTCTCTAGCTATTATTTGTGTTACTTCGTAAGGAAGTAGTCCTAGCAAATGAGATACAAATTCTTCTTTATCAATTTGAGCCCATTCTGCTTGCCTTTCAAACAGTGATAAATATAGACTGATATCTCCTTCTTTGTCGTCAAATTTCTGCATCAGATGTCGCAATTCCGTTTTCGCCCGGACCTGTCCGGTGGTTTGAGACTTTATCTCAGCTTCAAGTTTTAATCTCTCTAAATCATATTGTTCTTTCCTTCTTCGTTCCTCTACTTCTTCCTGTCTCCTACGTTCCTCTACTTCTTCCTGTCTCCTACGTTCCTGTACTTCTTCCTGTCTCCTACGTTCCTCTACTTCTTCCTGTCTTCTACGTTCCTCTACTTCCTGTCTCCTACGTTCCTCTTCCTGTCTCCTACGTTCCTCTTCCTGTCTCCTACGTTCCTCTTCCTGTCTCCTACGTTCCTCTCTTTCTTCCCTCTCTTTTCGGTCCTCTATTATCGTGTTTAAGACTTCTTTGACGAATACTTCGTCATAATCTCTGCTCTCAATAATTTTCTGTTTCAGATCAACTATTTTCAAATCAGCAGTCACCTGAACACCTAGTTCAGTTGCGAGATTCTGCAAATCCTCCTTACGAGCTCTTCCTAAGAAAGACATTTTTTTCTACTTCTTAAGTTTACGAACACCCTGTTCTTTACGCTTCCTCAAAATAGCTCAACTTAATTGCAATAAATAAATAAAGTGCTCTGGCAACAAGGAATTAAATGCACTTGTTTAAATGCTCAGAATAAGCAATACCACATTTATTCCGAACAACCTATGACTGTTACCATCAGTTGATATGCAGTGATGCACCATAAAATAACATACAATAATTTACGACTCAAATATATATGTAAAAATGCAAGATAAACTTGAGTATTAAAGTTCAATGATGAACACTTCAAACTATCGAAGTCCAATGATGGACACTTCAAACTAAGTCCAATGATGGACACTTCAGACTAAGTCCGATGATGGACACTTCAAACTAAGTCCAATGATGGACACTTCAAACTAAGTCCAATGATGGACACTTCAAACTAAGTCCAATGATGGACACTTCAAACTAAGTCCGATGATGGACACTTCAAACTAAGTAAGGAATAGTAAACTGAGTTTAGAACACAGAAAACTTTTGCACAGTTATACTAAAATTTGCAACGATGCAAAACACATTTTCGTATGCTTTTCTGCAGTGTTTAAAATCAAAATTCGTTCAAATAACTTTATAATATCGTTTGAAATTGGGAATAAAGAAATGCTATACCTTGCTTTCCAGGAGATGTGCTTTCATTTCAAAAGCACGCACGATTATTCTATCTCGCCGGTGCCTCCAAAAATAATTAAGACTGTAATGCTTGTTTCGTAATTAAAGCAAACTCCATTGGAACACAGCAAACTTTATTTAATAGATCAATTTCATAACTGCAACATATAAGTCGAAGAAAAGGTAACATCAAACATTAACAGCCAAAACGTATTCTATCTCTTTTTAAATTAAAAATCATTATCTTACTTCGTGCGAGAACCGCACGCAGCTCTCGTGTTGGCGTTTCAAACATTGCCATTTATTAACAGATATATTTCAAATTCAACTATTTTAAAAGTTTAAGATTATTATTGCAACAATATCTAAAGCTGTTACAGTATCATCATATGGGCTTCTATTGTGTATTATCTTCTTTGCACGTTTAGGAAAAGAGAGATACTCTTTTTATTTCAAAGCCATATATTGACTTGAAGCATAATTGTAACATAATAAAATTTATTGAATATAGCTTTAAACATAAGTGGACTTGTAACAGATGCAAATTTCGATTTATATACTCTCAAAATACACTCACGTTTGTGAAAATTGCAACACCATGAAGGACTTACGCGAGTGAGCTGAAATTTTCAGGAAATGCAAAGTAGCGCATGATATGCAAATGATTAGAATTGCAAATCCGTAGCGCATGCGTATGCTGAGCAGCGCCCTCTGAACGGCTGATGGATCCGAATAAATAGACGGCTGTAACGAGGCGTGTATGGTTATCGGTGGTTATCTGCTAGTGGTAAACGTTAACTCAATCTGTACTTATGCCTCGTCGACGAAAGAGAGCGAGATTTGAACAACTTACAGAGTTTGAACGAGGGAGAATCATCGGCCTTCGTGAAGCTGGATTGTCGTATCGTGCAGTAGCCTCTCGTGTGCAGCGTAACAGCAGCACAGTGATGCGCGTTTGGAAGCAGTGGACGGACGAGTGTCGGACAACTCGGAAATCCGGGAGTGGACCCCGAAATGTGACGTCAGCTCGCGATGATAGACACCTGGTCCGCATGGCGCGGACGGACCGTACAGCTTCCTCTAGACAATTGGCAGCACTGTGGTCAATAGCTACAGGTGTTTCATTGTGTGCTTCATCAATTCGTAGACGTCTGCTGCAGTGTGGACTGCGCGCACGGACTCCTTTATACAGGATCCCCCTAACGCACGACCATCGCCGCCTGCGGCTACAATGGGCCAATCAGCATAGAGACTGGCGTGCTGATTGGCAGCATGTCGTGTTTTCTGACGAATCCCGCTTTAATTTGTGGTACCATGATGGCCGCATTCGTGTCAGACGCTATGCCGGTGAACGCCACCTTCCGGAGTGCATTATCGAACGCCACAGTGGACGAACACCCGGAGTTATGGTCTGGGGCGCCATAGCATATCATAGACGATCTCAATTGCTACGAATTGTGGGCAATCTGAACAGCAACCGGTATATCCGTGAAGTTCTACAGCCCGAAGCTGTTCCCTTCCTTCAAAGCTTGCCAGGCGCTGTATTTCAACAGGACAATGCCCGCCCTCATACTGCTCGGATTGTTAAATCCTTCTTTGCAGCGCAGCAGGTACAGCTTCTTCCTTGGCCTGCGTGTTCCCCGGATATGTCGCCAATTGAACATGTGTGGGATGTCATTGGTCGGCGTCTTGCTCGTGATCCTCGTCCTGTTGCGTCTGCAGACGAACTTTGGGTACGCGTACAAACGATATGGAATGCTCTTCCTCAGTCAGACATTCAAACTTTGTTTGACTCCATGCCACGTCGTGTAGCAGCACTTATTGCGGCGCGTGGTGGCCACACAAAATACTGATTCTGATCTCTTGTTCTTGTTTGTTTGCTTTGAACATTTAATCATTTATTTGTACCACTACCACTCAACTGTGTATTAAATTGCATTCAATTATGACGATTCCTTCTTGGTGTTGCAATTTTCACAAACGTGAGTGTACATATGTTTGAATTTAATTATATATTAGATTAATAAGAAAAAGTAGTATAAATTCAGAATATTAAATTAGTGCATTTGAATAATTTCCTGGGAAATATTTCGAAATTTAATCCTATGTGTGCTAGATTTAAATGTGTACGATGCCATTGTGTGTGGGAGGATTTGAAAAATTCAGATGTTAAATGCTAAGTACGTTTATCACAAAATGAATGTCATTACTTTGTTTCTTAAAACTTTTCCTTGACACTTTGCTTTTAACTTTTGATTTTCGATACTAGATGGCAGCACGTGTAAACAAACAATTTTTAAATTTGAATCAAAATAATGCTGAAATAAATATCTTTCCTGGGTTTTGACACAGTAGATACTTCTTGATATACGATTTTCGACGCCTGCTTAAGGTAACATTATACGATGCGAAAAAATATACTTCAAAACAGCAATGGATTTGAACTCACTTAATATAAATAAATATAAGTAGAAAGATAAAAGTATGCTCTTTCACAGCATTTTAATTAAAAAAATATCGTTTCTAGTGAAATGTCTGCAAAGTTTTTGTTCACAAAGTTTCGGGGAATTATTTTACTGTTGCTGTACCTCTAATCTTAATAATGTGAATCATCAGTTCACAAATTTGTTTCCTTTCATGAGGCGAAATGTTCGTAACCGAAACATTTTTCTCCTAGGAAATGATGTAAATTGGATTAATTTATTCCTGGACTTCAGAGGATTGCTCATGTAAACTAGACAACAGTATTTTGTGCATACGTTTTTACCCGAAAGCAATGGAAATGATTAAATATGAAACAATAAAAATATTGTTACTTGCGTACGAGTTCGTAATAGATTGAATGCACAAGTCCGATAAAAAGTTAATAAAATTTAGTCTAATCACAAGAAATATAACAAAACGTTGGATTATTCCTCAAAGATATTCGACAATATCACGCAATATAAACAGTAGCTATATTTTAAAGCTACTAAAACGTTAAATAGAACGCAATCCAAAGAGCAGAAAAAGCTAATCCGATATCTCTCCGTGAATTCGCTACAATCAACAACAATAGCTCACTAAAACAGCAACTAATAAACAACTAAGCTGAGATGTTTCTCTCCGGTTTTTATAGCTTTTTAAATCGGCCGAGTGAGACAATTTTAGCATTTTCTGAAAAGCAAAAAGACTTGAATCACGCTTACGGATAGTCAATTACATTTATTTAAATTGAATATAATTTACAGAGATAAACTTTTATTCAATGTTAAATATGCACGTGCTCTTGTATTTTTTCTTTTCCTGCGTAGCTTTCTCTTAAAATTTGTTACGCGCTGCATTGCACGGGGAAATAAAATAATTATAATTTTACTAAAAATGTCTAACTAAATACGTAACAATATAAATACAGCATTAAACAAATAAAATAGACGATAAATTAATTTAATTTTGCTGTACCTGTGCGAAGGAGACTAGATGGCGTAAGTGGAAAATGATTAGAAAGATGTTATTGTTTATAGGCGAAATCCCTATCTAAATAAATATCAGGTGACTGTCTTTAGGAAGCATCTTCTTTTCTCTTTTCTTTGTGTTTAAGCGTTATTCGACTCTGTTTGAGACTCATTGGATCCCAGTTTCATTCAAAATTTGCCCAGCGTATTTTCTTGTTGCCAACGTTTTAAAATGTTTCCGAAGACATTGTCCTTGAAAATGGTTGTGCTATAGCTTGCTATTACTGTATGAGGGTGATATTGTTACGTGAAAAATTTTTATCTTACCCCACTTTGCACAAATGTCGCAGATTAGAGAACTGGGCTAATTTTTTTTTCATTATCTTCTTCAGATGACATTTCTTTTACTATTGCCTTTTGCTGTTTCTTCTAGAAGTTGTAATAATTCCTTCTTGTTGAGTTCATTTATGTAGTGCTTTAGTAACTTGTCCATGTCTTCATTGAATTGTTCATTTGCATAGATACACCGTATCATATATAACAAAAAAGTTCTAGGTGTCAAACCGTTCAAAACCTCTGCCTGCAACGAAGAAGTTATGCACAATCCTGTCACTGCTAAGCTTTATTAATGAGAGTTAAGAAATGGAAAACATAAAAATTGTATTTCCAGAAGTCTGTTTGTAAATAAATTATGTAGCATAAGTTACCTCAAACGTGCTTTGACAATTTAATATTGCTGATTGGACTGTTTTCATATCTCAAGACACTGTTTGTCATCCAAGGCATTTTTAGTCCAAAGGGATTTAGTCCCAAAGGACTATTACTTTCGTTTTGCGATTTTGCGTCGGGAACACAAAAACGGCGTATCACTTTTCAAATTGTTGCCACTAAATGTTATCGCTCTGCATTAAATTTAAAAAAATGAAAAATCTGCATAAATGTATGCATGTTATTATTATTTTTTTTTTTTGACGTAGCTTTCTCTTCAAAAATCGTCTGCGTGCGTTGCACGGGAAAATAAAAAGGAATTTTAATTACAGTTCTAAATAAATAGCCAAATAAATGTGAAATTCGTAACAATATTCTCTAAAACTTTAACGAATTTTTCATTAACAAACTCAAAGATTTCAAAGCCAGCAATACCAACGTTGTACAGAAAAACATTTTTATCTCCAGCGCGTGAGAGCGTGTACCGAAATTTCTAAAGATATGCAGAATTTAAAATTATTTTGCGATATTGCTGTTGAACTGAATTTTATGGTTTAAGTGCGAAGAACATGGTATTTAACAAATAAAGGTAACACACAAAATGTTAAATAAACGTCCCTTTGGACGTAGTTTAAAATCTGAAACATTTCAGATTTTTTTTTATTTGTTAATTAGTGGTTTTTTTTATTATTTATTTATTATTTTTTTTAGATAATTTATTGGTAAAATGAATTGTTTGTGGCGGACGCTTCCATGATCCAAGATTCTAATGTTCTCGAAGAATATTCTTCATCTCGGTATTTGTGACGAAATCTACTGATTTCATCATTATCACCTTAAAAAAGTTTATCTTAAATACTTTTTTTTTAATAATTATTCGTCCAAGTGTTAACCTACATGTAATTTCAGTCTGAGACCACTCTTATTAAGGATTCTAAATACTCGTCTAAGAGCAATAACGTTCTTTCATCATTGTAATTATCTGTTGATCTCATGGTTTAATTAGGGCTGCGATATTTGTTGATAAGTATGCAATTTCATTAAGAAGACATTTCCGTTGCGCTCTGTGCAGTGCTGGGAAGAAGAAAGATATTTCCCTGTTTGTTGTCTCGTTTCAAAAGCCATTCATTAAAATTTACTGTCGTCGTTTATGCCTTAAATTGTATCTATAATCCATTGGTAAATTCTTTATTCCTTTAAAGTATCGCACATTTTTCTTATCAGATTGATAATAGTTTTCTTTCTTTCTTTTTTTCCATCTCTCTTTTTTAACCAGGTACACTGACGTTAACCACTCGATCTTTCGATGTTTTAAAACTTTTTGAGCTTTCTGCTTTTAATTAATATGTATTCCGGGGCAATATACACCTGTTTTATATGCAAATTAAATGTTTTCGGATAGTACTTTGTAGAAAATTTAGGTTATTCAACTGAATAACGCATTCCTTTAAATCAACATTTATTTCTTTCGTATTAATGCATTTGTAAACAGTTTCCCCTACTATTCCCTAAACTAGCCATATATTGCTACAAAAATCATCTGTCCCCTGTTTTACGGTTAATTCTTTAGCTTTTTTCCCATATTACTGGGCCGCTGACTGTCATATCTTTTTTACGAAATTTTGCAAACTATAGCTTCATTACTTTTTCAATAATGTGTCTCTTCCCACTGTTTCGTATTTTCATATTGATTTTGCTTTCATCTGAAAATAATATCTTTACGAGTCTTCAAAATCCTGCATAAGAGGGGATGAGAAACATTTAACATAAAAAAAGCATTTTTCGACTAATTTTTGGAAAAATGTCATAGCGATCTAATAAATCGATTTTCTAAGATCAGCAGTTTCAAAATCAAATTGCATGAGTTGTACGATTAAATGTACGATCTGGAAAGAGATGGCGGGCCAATTTTTTTAATCAAAATGAAAAATGTTTACCAATAGACTAAAAATATTTTAAATTAAAGTAATAATGATAATACCATTCATATTTATTTTCCTCCTGAAATCTAAAGTTTGGTATCTGCAACACACTTTTGTTGGTTATAATTTGTAATTCAAATATATTGACAGGTGATTTGGATTTAATTAATCATTAAATAACTTATTTTCATGTAAACTAAAAGAAAACAAAACAAAACAAAAATATGAAAACTTTCCAAATTTTAGACAAAACCTTTTAACTGTGCCAAAAACTTGAGAGTTAATTGCTAGTCTCTTTCTCTTATTTATGTAGGATTACAGGATCAAGAGCACGAGATAAGTATAAAGTAAATTTATTACGAAATTACTAGTATGAATGAAAGATGATAAAAGATGGGATGATAACATGATAAACTGACATAACTAAGGATAACCCCACGACTAAGAATAGTCCAAGAATTGTTCATGCAATAATCAACAGTTCCAGTTTGGCTTATCTTGTCGAATCTCGGGAACAAGATCCTGTAATCCTACAATTTTTGGCCCCCAACAGTGGCGCGAATCAACCACGAACCTAACGGAATCCTCCTCAAACTTCCTTGAAGGCAAGTCAACTGAGAACACGTCTGTTCTCGTCCACGTTTGGAACTCGTCTGAATTTATGCATAGTACATTACAAACTTTAATTAGCTCATTTAAAGTAAAGTCATTCTGTACTATATCTACTTTCTTGTTAAATTCTTCAGAATCTGGTTTAAATGTAAAGCCAGGAAATTCACGCAATCTTTTCCTATTGTTTCTATCGCCTTCAGTGTTGAAAATAAGTTTATGCAAACTTTTGATTTCAGAAGTTTTACTGTTCTTTAAAGCTGCTTCCAATTCTGGAATTTCAACTAACTTCATATTGAAAAGAAAGTTTTCTACTCACCCTACAGATGAACGAGCTGGTAATCCAAACACCATGAAATAGCAATCCAAAATTCGAATAAGTTTGTAACACAGTCGGAATTCACAGTTTAATTGAATTCATAATCACTAGAGCACTTGTAGTCTAACAAATCGCAGTTCACATACTCAGAACACTCCGTTAGGTTCGTGGTTGATTCGCGCCACTGTTGGGGGCCAAAAATTGTAGGATTACAGGATCATGTTCCCGAGATTCGACAAGATAAGCCAAACTGGAACTGTTGATTATTACATGAACAATTCTTGGACTATTCTTAGTCGTGGGGTTATCCTTAGTTATGTCAGTTTATTATGCTATCATCCCATCTTTTATCATCTTTCATTCATACTAGTAATTTCGTAATAAATTTACTTTATACTTATCTCGTGCTCATGATCCTGTAATCCTACATTTATTAACTTTTTTCTCAATGAAAAACTAAAAATGTATATGTTTGCATATAATTATAAACTTCTTTATTGCTTACTACAGCTTGGCTATTGATGGCATTTAGATATTGATAAAGTTTGTAGCTTGGAGAGAAATTAATAGAAATTATATTCATCATGAATTGTAGATGCTCATCGGTCAATCGGGTTCTTATCTTATTAATTTTCAACTGTGAGAAAAAACTGTTCACATATAAACGCATTCTCCAAGAAAGCGATTAGTCTTATTCTAAAAATTCGTAAACTAGTGTATTAATTTTTTGAATAGTACGAAATGAAAACTAATAAATTATGTATCTTCAAATCTTTGAATAAGATTTTTATTACAATGCAAATCAATTAGCTCTATTTATAGAATTTTTGGGGCGTTATTCATTTTGGGTTTTAATCATAATGAAAATAATATAAAAATCGGATTTCTAATATCTAGAAATCTTCACAACAGCTTATTTGCGACAAATATATTATTGAATTGTATTCGCGGGCTGCTTGCAGCTCATGCTTCAAGGATTTGGAACGGTTTAATGACGCACGCTGAGATACCACAGTATTTTTTAAATTCTTAAAAAATTCGTTTATTTTATGAAGATTTCAAGGTTTTTTTGCCCTGCAATACAAAGCCCAAACTAGTCCCTTTGATTCCTGCGAGCGTTCTTCAATCGGATGGCGAATTTTCTAACTGCATATTATTAGCGCAATCGTGGGAGGGGCTTCCCACATCGGATCAATGAGTCGGTACGAAACATCAAGTGAACGAGCTTGAAGCTGAAGCTCATTGGTCCATGTAAAAGCCATAACCTTGTACGTAGGAAATTTGCTTGTGAATGCTTCTAGATGAATAAGACTTTTATTTTGTTTATTTTTAATTTGTTACTAAGACTTTACGCAAACATATATATGTATATAGGCTGAGAAAGTAGGATTTTTTTAAATTTCATCTTTGTGAGACCATTTAGAGCAAAAGATTATTTGCATTGCATATTGCATTGCATTGCATCTACATCTACATCCTTTCTTTGCGAAAAACGCTGTTCGCCTCGTGTTAACTTTTACTGCATTTTGCGTCATGTGTCTGCTAGATATGCCGAGAAATGAAGCAGAAGCAATCCATTATATCTAGGCTTGTGGTGTTTTACTAAAAAATCGCCTGTCCCAATTCTTCCGCAATGAAATGTGCGGGAAGGAAAGTTGACAATGCCAATTTAATATTAAGAACAGGCGGTAAAATGTTACTATAAAAACTTCTAATTGATTCCAGGGAAGTCACTTGCTCTGTAATTTAGCAGAATTCAGACGGAGGGCGAGATAAATTCCAGAACATAACAATCGGACACGATTTTGAATGGCAAATAGTAACCGGCGGAAATCAAAAGACCTATTTCATCCAGCCGCTGACATCGACAATCTACCATTGCAAGGGTCATCGCTTTTTGTTGCATCGTCGGGTGCCAACTCATTCACAAATACCTATTTAGAAAATTTTTTCCGTTAAAATAAAAGTGTATGTTTCGATATAAAGTGCAGGGAATTTTAGAGGCTTTAAGCAGTTGAAAGATTTTGGTGCCTTCACGTATATCCTTATTAACTTCTCTCGCGGTCTTGGTTTAATTGTACCATTCAGTGGTAAAACCGGCAATGGAAATTTTTTCTGGTGACCTCTTTCGTTGAGTTCCTAATGACCATTTTGTTGTGAACCTTTTCCTTCATGCCCTTAAGCACGCGCTTATTTTACTTAATGGTTAATCCAGCTCTGACAAAGTGTCACATGATTATCGAAACAGCAAGATCGGCAAAGATTTAGGTAGCCTGCTTTGACAAATCTTTTGGTAAATTTTAATAGTTAATATTATTGTTTATCGAGAATCCTGAGTGGGGTCTGTTTCATCTTGAAAATAAAGGCATTTCAAATTCATGTTCCAGTATCGAAGAAAATCAAGTTATAATCTTTAGCTAAGACACGATTTTGAATGCCAAATAGTAATCGGCGGAAATCGTAAAGTCAATCGTGAAGACGTAATGAATTATGATTGACTAGCCAAATCGTAAAGTCGTAATGTTACTCTTAGATAAAATAGCAAAAATTATTTCAAAGATTTGAGAGGCATTTTATATCAGTAAAGGACTATGTTAAAGAATATGAAAAAAGATGGCAGCACCATGTGAACTCGCGTGAAGCGTAGATGAACGCAACTAGAAAAGTAAGATCAATAGAGTTAGTGCTGCCATCTCTTGAGCGTTTGCGACGTATACTCAACACAATGAAAGAAGTGAGGTTGCATTTGTAGTAAATTAAGTGAATTTATGAAAATTTTTATGCATTCGAGAACTCTTATTTTTTCTCTAAAATGTGACAGGCGGAAACAATAAGCTGAGCATTCCTCTTAAAATTACGCAATTTGCTTTCAAATTGAACATTACCAATTTTAGAATTTGGTTATGGAGTTAAAAACTAAGTAAATTTCGCTTTATTAAATTTTGAATTCATGGTGATAATTCCTACTCTTTTAGGACCTTTATAAGATTTTTTTTCGTTATTTATTTGTTTGTGTCTATCGGGACGAGCCTGAGGATAAGCACATGGACCATTCATGAAGATTTAGCCCCAAAGTGTTGCAATTAATTCAAGTTAAATTGACAAACGAACATTTGCAGTAGCAATATTATAAACGCTCCTTGCTTAAAACACCGTTTATGAATAATATTCGTTTATAAGAAGACATCAAATAGAATCCTCATTCAAAAATTGCTCTTACTCAGTAAAATCTCTGGTAACAGACACATAGTTAACTGGTAGTATCAAAATAATGGGACTATTGAAAGTCTTAATTTAAAATTAGAATTTAAACCCTTGAGATAAAAATAAATATATGATGCACTGAGTTTGATTAACCAATAAATAAAAATAATCCGAGGTTGATTTTTTTTCTTCTTGAGTGCCATTTGAAGATAATTTTTTGTGATTTACTATAGTGTTTTTAATTTATAATTTTGTTAAATTTGGTATACCGGAAGAATTTTCGCACAAGTAATTTATGAGTTTTCTAAGTCTAAAAATACATTATTATTATTCTCATGAAGTATTATTACTTCATAATGGTAAACTCGTAAACATAAAAAAAATTATTAAACTGCAAATGTGTGGTTGTTACAGAAATTTTCTGCTAAAAAGCGTTCTTAATAAAGGTTAGAAAGAAAACACGAAAGCAGTATCTTTAGTGCGGGTAGTAATCTTCATCCAAATCTATGATTTTCTGCCAACTTTTGGATAATTTTACAAAGCCTTCGGTCCAGAAACTTTGTGACCGCGAATCCAAAAACAGATCAACCACATTTCGGACGTCCTATGCAGAGTGGAAGATAGCACCAGCAAGATGTAGCTGCAGTTGTGAAAAAAGGTAGAAGGCTGAAGGAGCGATGTCGGGGCTGTAGGATGGACGTGGCGAAAGATCTCATTCTCCGTACAGAGCATGGATGTTTACCTCTATGGTGGATGCAGACACATGTGGTTTTGCTTATCTGGATGGAACATTACCGTTTTCGCCGAAACTCCGTTTTATGTTTTTCCTTAATAGCAGCATCAACAAGGACTAGCGTATCGCTGTACACCTTACTGTCGAGTGTTTTACCTTTTTCCAGAAACTCTTTGTGGATGATACCACGGTAATCCCACCAGATACAAATTCTTGATTATTTAAGTATAGTTAAATAAATTTATTCAAGTATTGAAAAGTTGTATTATAGAATAGAGTAAGCGAGTAAAAATGTAGTAAATTGATGAATAATCATTTTTCGTGGATCAGTACTCCTTCGCAATGTAATGAACTGATGATGTTTTATATGTTGCATTTTAACCGAAGCCTCTTTTGTTTTGTCTGTTTTAAAAGTATCTTGTTTCACTACAGGTTTTTATCAAATGATATTACAATATTTACTCGCATTTTTCTCCTCACTTATGTGCTTTGCTCCCTGGTTTTTTCAGCATATGATTTAGAAATTTCCGATTTAGAGAAACACTATAAAATGTATGCACAATAGGAAATTATTTATGCAAGGAAAAAGAGCATTCTTTGAAATGTATAATGTAATAATATTAGCGTGTCGTTATGTACGCTTCTTAATGTGCTATGCTTATCGTTTAAACCGTCTGTTGCGCTGAATAAAGCTGAATACTGTATATTTTGCCCTTCCCGGTTTTTAAGGAGTAAAATTAATAGGGAAATATGTGAGTAAATACAGTATTTTTAATAAATTTAGGCTTATTATTAATAAATTTATGTATGAAGTCGAAACTTATTTTAATTGATCATGACAAATATACTGCATATAGTTGTGTGATGCATATGATGTACACATGTGTCTTTGATCTATTTCTACGCCATAGAAAATTTTCCTGATTAGTTTCATAAACGATAAACATGTTATATCATGTTTTTCCGAAAATAAGACTTATTCGGAAAGCGAGCCCTAGCATGATTTTTCTGGTTGCTAGTAATATAAATCCTACCACCAAAAGTCCTAGTTAAGATTCGTTAGTTAAACAAATGACTGATCAGATTGCACATTCAATACGCGTGCTCGTGTTATACGAACGTAGTTACGGCAAGTTAGAAATTTCAAAATTAAAAACATCTTGTGTTATAACGACATACTTAAAACACTTGTGTAATGTTTTTCTGAATTTTATCGTCGCTTTTCTGTGCTGCATTATTCTTAGCAGTTTTTGTTATTACTCTTATTTCTCAAATTTTTAATTAAAACTTAATTTAATAACAGATTTTCAAAAGAATAATAATTGGATCCCTAAACAAGATGAATGTAAAACGAAGATCGTTTTCGTCAAGTATAAGAAAGAAATCACGGAGCAAGAATATTACAATTTTCTGCAGAAAAGTTAGATCTCCGAATAGTCCGAAAATGGCGATTAGAATATTGAAATAACCTCAGTAAACAGACAGAGGAGGGAAATGCTAAGAAGCACAAAACTGGATCAGTTCGGCAATTAGATTTCCTTGAGTTGGAAGCCTCACTCTGTAAATGGATTGCTCATAGAAGACTATTTTAGTCGTTCGCAGAGCTGATATTCAAGTAATTACCCTTACAATGGCATCACAGTTAGATATATACCTAAAAAAATCGAAGAATCTCAATATTGGATGGGTGGTTTCCTTCAGACATATGAATAGAATAAAAATTCGACAACCCTGCGCGAGCAGGAAGATATCACTTTGTAGGCTTAGCCTGCGAGAGGTCATAACTTGGGTGAAGAATTTATGGTATAATACAGGGGCGGGCCAACTATTTTGGGAAGAGTACTAATATCTGAAAAAAGAAAAAAAGAAAAAGTTATGCGTGCCATTTCCAACTTTTTCAACATATTAAAAAAAAAAAAAAAAAAAAAAACAATGTTATTTAAAGGCTGATTATGGGATTTTTACGCAAATAGCACATTTTTCACGTAAGTCTGAGTAACGGACATTTAAAAAATAATATAATAAATAAAACAAACGTACAAACTAGGGTTTTATCGTTAATAAACATTTTTAAAGGTCCAGTCAGTTTGGTTTAGTATAAAATAAAAATGAATCATTTGAAATATTTAATTCTAAATTACTATTGAACAGTCAGTAATTAATTAATATTGTTGCATGCGTACGGTTTCATTATGGATTGAATGCACAAGTCGTAAAAAGTTAACAAAAATTTATTCTTTCCACAAGAAATAAATCAAAATGCTGAAATATTTGTTCAGAGATATTCGCACAATATCGCAATATCTCAAACGTTTAGCAAAAACTCAGTTCAAAACAGATAAAATAATTCTATCTCACAGCGAAATCGCTACAATCAATAACAGCATTAAGTAAACAAACAGCAGTTCGCTTTCAGCTACAACTAAACAACAACAACAACTGAGATGAGGTGTTTCAATTCGGCTTTTATAAGCTTTTTAATTATCATTAGAACAATCTCGATTTTTCTAGATTTTCTGGATGGCAACAGTAATTACGAGATATTTATTTATTAAACATTAAATGCACGCGCTATTTTATTTTTATTTTTTTTTCGACGTAGCTTTCTCTTCAAAAATCGTCTGCGTTGCACGGGAAGTATAAAGCAATTTTAATTACAATTCTAAATAAATAGCCAAATAAATGTGAAACAATATGGATCTTGAATATGTAGTTTTAGATTAGGATTAATTCTTGAAGAATGTTAACAAAATTGAGTGTTTTAAGTGCATATCAGTTAATCTTGAATGACATTTTGATTTTATTATGTTTATAAGATAAAACACTTGTTCACAAACACATGTTGATACAAACCTGCAACAAGAGGGTCACGGAGCATCGCTACAGTGAAATAAATCTAAACTAAAACTCAAAGAGTTATTATATTTATTCCAATGTGTTTATGTGTGTATCGATCGAAGGAGTTGATACAGATAATATTATTATTTTTTCAAATATTTTAATTTTTCAGTAAAGTTTCAGTTTTCAATATTTTAATTTTTCAGTCTGTATTTTATGACAATTACCCAATTCTACGATTTAAACCTTTTCTCTAACATCTCCTTTCCGTAATCCTCACCAAAAAGCAAGTGAGCTGTTTGGATTATTTAAGTCGGGAGTTTCAGATTTTTACGTTATAACTTTTGATAGCCTCACCTGCAGTTTGCGTCCCATCGCCACCTCGGCCAGGTATTATTTCGGTTTTGGCCTTTTTGCTAACTGGCTCTAAAAACGCACCATTTAAAATATTTGAGCCAGCCTAAGACCAATTTTTTGTAATCTCCGACTACGTTCTTTGGATTTGAATTTCAACATATGTTATTTTAAATAACCGACATCTACGGAGGTTATTTGTAAGCACAAATTGTGCCTTTTGTTGAATTTAAAGGTTTCATAAAAAGCTTATTTTAACTTGACTTAAAGACTGAAGACTTTGTTATATTAGTTCAGACTACAGCAATAACTCTCTTCTAAGTGTATATCTTCCGCCTTCTTAGCATACCTTCGTGGTGTAATGGTCAGCACACTCGGCGCGTATTCGAGAGATACGAGGCTCGAGTCTCGGAGAGAACATTGCTCATTTTTCCTGTCTCCCGTATAAAAAAAATCCTAATGACTCTACAGTGGCGCCCGAGCTAAAAAAGGTGGTGGATGATGATTCTCCACCACCAGGATTTGTCGATTGGGTCGACTGGGGTGAAAGGACGACTGTGGTAATCCCCAGTCGCCTTTAAAAAGGGGAAGTAAGTAAGGTATTTCTCTCGCCTCTTAGCATGCCATCGTGGGATAATGGTCGCACACTCGGCGCGCATTCGAGAGGTTCGAGGTTCGAGACATTGCTCATTTTTCATGTCTCCTGCTTGGAAATAACCTAATGTCTCTACAAGTGTATAACTTAGGATCTGAAGGGCATGCATTTAAACTTCTACACAGTTAGAACCTTACAAGTAAATAAATAAATGTAAAATCTTGAATACACAAATAAATATAGATTACTGTAAAACAGGTTTTTCCAAAAAGGTCGATAATGATCCTCTGGATATCGATGCAATTTTAAAGAGGGTCAGTGAAGATCTAGTGGTCGATTGGGTGTCGATAGCCAAATATGCACGGGCAATGAATAGGCATAATAAAGATAGCATTGAATACAAAAAATTATTAATAAAATTGATAACTAATTAGATTGTTTATTATTATTATTATTATTAATGGTTATAAAATTGTTAATTATTGATACAAAGCTGTGTCATGTTAAGGAAGAAATCATATAAAATAAAGGAAAAATACACTAGAATTATTTAATATTTTTTTTAAATCAATAATTATTTTAAATATCTAATTTTTTTTGTTATAAGTGCTATATAAAAAATGTAAAATAGAAGAACACAAGAAAACACAATCAGAAAATACAAAGAACGAAAAACTAGAATGGGAGAGATAAAAACAGACAATATTTTTGAACGAGGGGATTTAAAATTTAAATTAAAGACTTTTATGCCAAATAATAAATTGCTTCCATGCATAAATCTCAGCCATGACTCTAATTAAAATCGAAATTTACGCAATTAAAATCTGTGATTATGCTTCTGAAAACTTCTTCATATTTGTAAAAGTAAGAATAGTAATAATGTAAAAAATAATTAAACCTACATCTAATGAAACATACTTTTTCCCAAACTTTTATTCATTTTCTTGATCTAAGTGTTATCTGAAGCTATTTATGGACAATTATTTGTATTATGATTATGTTGTATTATGTATATTGGAGATAAACATAACAGGGTCGATGAAGAAAACAATTCTTTTAAAAGGTATCGATGCAACGAAAAGGTTGAGAATCCCTCCTGCAAAAGACCCCCTAAATCATGACAGAGACGAAGTTAACTGTTGTGCATAATAAAGATATTCTCTGAAAATTCATTTCAGTATATATTTTGGAGCGAAGATGAATGTAAGTCTCGGTCCTGAAACACGATAAATAGAAAACAAATTTTTCAGAAGTTCGAAGATGTAGAAGAACCAGAAAAAGAAGTAACAGGCGAAATCTTTTTTTTTTTTTTTTTTCATTTGTAATAAATCAGCAGTATCTCCAACGGATGCGTGAGAGAACTACGAAAATGTCAAAATTATTATCCTAAAGAAAGACCCCTAAATCACGACAGAGACGAAGTTTTTGCACCACTTTAGCACCTGTACCTTATGATGCCACTAAAATGTTATATAATACTTAAGAAGACCAAAATGTCACAGAAAAATATTTCGTACACAAAAGAGGAAATTTATCGTTACTGAGGAAAGATTCGCAGAGCCAGTGTGATGTCCTATTAAATGAGCTCCAAATTTTGATAAAGTAGCTAATCTTCCATTTATTCTTATTTGCATACGAGGAACAGGATAAATTCAGAAATATTTTCCAGCTATTTTGCATTATTAAATATGGTACATAAGAAATATAAGGGTCAATCGTCTAACTAAAGAATATTAAGAAAGGGTCAGAAATATTCAGATTTTGTGTTGCTTGTGTTTGAAATATGCATATTTGAATTTCATAAATGTGGCATTAAATATAAAAGTGGCAATATTCGCTTTCCGCTGTCCTTGCGATATCGAGAGATGTACATCACATGGTCACCAGACTGCGACCTTCAACTGATGCCAGCAGCAAAGAAGGAATTTCCTTCATTAATTCTTTCATATCTCAAGATTATATTTTCCTCGTCTGTAGTTAAACGTTTCTAGAAAGGGAAAAAATATACGTCCTCTAAATTCACTGTAGGATTCATTATCAAGTTCGATAAACAAATTTTATATTCTATCATTACTACCTCGGAGTATTTTCGTCAATAATTCGTATCTTGTGAACATAGTCAAACAATGCATGTTCAAATAAGCAAATAAATAAATAGATAATAAAAGGAAAAAAAAAAGTATCCAAAGTAAAATAACATGAAAGAAAAAAATTACAATTGCGTCATATGTTTTAGGTAATGCGAATATTGGGAATCGAAAACGTGTAATGCTATATTGAGTAAAGTTTATGTAAAGTGAATTTCTAAATTAAATTTATTGTGATCGGATTCAATTTATTTAGAAAATTTCAAAATTGAGCAAAATTTAAACTTAGATTGATGATAATTTTATAAAAAGAGTTGTCGAATTTTGAGAGAATAAGTCATCAATCACTTTCATTGAAGAAGTACAAATATTTTGCGTTATTTTTGTCAAAATTATGACTCTTTAGGGAACAGGAAAAAAGAAATGACAGTTCTAAAATGTCTTTCGTATAAGTTCTTATCCTTTCTAATTCATTCAATAATACATCAAACGAAATTGAAGCACAACACTTCTTTACTTCTGGTATAATGTGTAGATTGTTATTTGATCTGCTCGAAGAAGAATTACCTGAGTTAGATACGTTCGAAATGCATACAATTTTTTTATAAACCAAGCCAATTAAGACTGAATTTTGTCTAAACTTAATGCTTTTCTCTTCCCCTTATTTTAATAACCCCGCCTGTACATGCTTAATTTTCGAAGCGTTCGCTAAGGGAAGGAGAGAAAATTACCCGATTTTTGTATACTGTCAGTGAAGTAT